>PVKE010021728.1:0-26224 GCA_004027555.1 Craseonycteris thonglongyai
CTCTGAATTCCTTGTGGAATACATGGTGGGAATATATTATCATGCATATCACGTCAGTGTTATTGTTTCTTAATTTTTCAGTTACAGTTGACATTCAATATTATATTAGTTTCAGGTTTAGGTCTACTTATTTTTTTTATAGAAAACAGTGGTTTCCTGGCTGTTTTGTAGTGTGCCTTACAAAAGCTTTGTGGTTTGATGGTGGAGGCTTAGACTATATAATGTCTTGTCCACTACACAGGCTGGACATAAGTGTGCATGCTTGTGGTCTTTTGAATTTCAAGCAAATAACTTGATGTGTGCACTCTTAGTTATATTATTGTAATCAAGTAGAAATGTTAATAACTCCCTACTTTGTCCTGAAGGTGTGTGACCATACCACTATGGCTTTAGGGTCCTTTGAAGAAAACATTAATATTCACAGTTATCATTACTCATAATTGTAGAAACTTAGGGATTGAGAAGGTACAATGTTCTCACCAAAAAGACCATCTATTTCTAACACAGAGATCTAGAGGTGAAATGACTTTCCTAAGGTCAAGTAGCTAGTTGGTCCCAGGGCCATGATTAGGACAAGATCTCCAGCATGCACTTCCTCTACTATGCTGTGATCCTGTTTGTACTTTCACCCACTCATTTACAGTTATAGACCTCATGGGCTCATGTTGTGAGAGGCCCCCTTAGCGACCATCTGTTCTAACTCACTTCACACATGAGGAGAGAGAACCCCAGAGACATTAACCATCTTGCCCAGCCTAACAAAAGTAAGTTTTAGAAAAAAGACTAGAGAACAAGTTCTCTGATTCCCAGCCCAGCTCTTGCAACCAACACCCTGCTTCATCGATGTCTGTGCTTTGGAGCGTGTTTTAACTTAGAACCTAGAGACTCCCATGAGTAGTCCTCTCTCTTTGTATGTTGAACTATTATTGCAGGACACAGAGTTCCATGTGCTGGTGACACTTAACACAGGAGGCAAAGAGACTCAGTGCTCTGCTTCTAATTGCCTTTGTGAGTCTCTTGATTCATGGCTTGTCTCTAGTCCACAGTTTTCTCAGGTATGAGGTGAAGGCAGTGACTTAGATGTTCCCTTCAATTGGAGAATGCTGTGGTCTTTCCTCAGATGGGTGTGTTTCTTTGTGTTTTGTCCAGTAGAGGGGGGTGTGTGCTCACAGACCAACAACCCCCACTCCCACCCCACCCGAAGCTCCTCCAAGTTGGATTATTGTGGGATCACCTGGATAATGTGTGGAAAGACAGGCTAGTCTGGGCAGGACCACATGTGGGCAGAGCTGGAGACAGTGGTGGAGGAGTTCAGGTAGCTGTGCTGCTTGGAATGAGCAGAGGGAATAAAAGGCATTCCTGGGAAATGGAGCACCAGGGTCCTGGAAATTCTTTTTATGTTAATGCCTCACCAAGAAGAATGACAGGCTGGGAAGCTGCAGGTTTGAATGTTTCTGTTGCAGTTTTACTCTCTGCTCTTAGGAGTGGTGAGTGTCCTGGGTGTAAAGTATGCATCATATCATGCCAGTCCTGGTCTGGGGTTCCTTTTCCAAATGACATAATGCGGTGGCTACATTAGGAAGAAATATAACATTTGATGGTGCCGGTTGCACACAGGTAGCTTCTTCACACCTGAAACCTGTGTGCTGAGAACTGAGAAAGACCAGTTGGCCCTTTCTTCTTTATCAAGTAATAATAGATTATAGTAGATTAAGATAGAGTCCCAAGGGAAAAAAATGAAACGCCCATTTCTCTTGTAGAGAGTATGGAAGAGCAAGAAGGAGAAATACTCATACAGCCCTTGCTGGAGAAGCCAAAGCTGTTAAGAGTTTTGGAGAAGTCCTGTTTTGTGGAAAACGTTCAGCTCCTCATCATTTGGACTGTCAGAATCGAGACAAGCATTTACGGTTAGGAAAGGAGAGAGGGAGAGGGAGAGAGGGGAAAGAGGGACACATTAGGAGGTAGTGGTTGGGATGAAAAAAGGGAGATAAAGAAAATTATTGACTTCTTCTGACCCAGCTGTGGAAAATGTTTCTTGAGGCCCCATGGGTAACTGGTCGGAATGATTGCTTTAGGTGGCCTGGTCATTTCGGGGTGCTTCCTAGGACCTGAATGTGCTTATCTCTGTTTTATTCCTTGTAGAGGTCTAGGTAGGTGTGGGAAAACATGGATAACATGCCACATCGAATCAGTGTATTTCTCCGGGGCTCTGAAAGGGCTTTTCGCACATCTGTTAAAATAACATTTAGTGGCTGCTAGAGGAGTTTCTGTCATCTGAGGCTGGATTACCCCCAGAGGGCGTTTACCTAGTAAGTGTTAACAGCGATTTTTGTACGGTACTCTTCCATTGCTCTGACCTGCCACCCTTATCTGTATCCTAATGTTTCCTATTGGCCATAAAGGCAGCTGCTTTGGGGGCGGTGGCCTACAATGACATTTATATGTATATGAGGGCTATTTACAAAGTATCCAGCCATGTACTGGTAATACGAAAAATAGAGGCTTTATGGCTGGATTTTTTCTGGACAGCCCTTGTATATATGTTTATCATTATAGAAAACTTTGGAAACACAGAAATTATTTCAAAAATGAATAAAAGCTGTCTAATCCTACAAGTCTGCACTGATCACTCAATGCAGTGGATTCCCAGTTAACCGGTACCCATGGAAATTGTTAGATGCCAGATAAATGTACCTGGCACTCTCAAGCAACTGGAAAAACTCTTAAGCAACTGCCAAAAAATTGTAGGTGGTCTGTGATTGACATCTTGCCTAGCCCTGCTCTTGTAGGCCCCTGGTGTATACAAATTTATTCCTATAGGGACACCAGTCAAATTGAGTTAGGACCCACCCTCATGACATCGTTTAATCTACTTTCCATTTATGCCGAGATTACTCACAGATTGTAGTCCTAACCTTATCCCCAAAGTTCCATGCTTTAAAATTTACCACACGAAAAAAAAAAATTACATTATCATCACGGACATTTCTGTAACATTAGGACTAGAGACAAGTTCTATTTAGAAATAACTCCAAGAACAGATTTTATTTTTTATTTTCACATTAGAGACCAATCAGAGTTGCTTCAGCTTCGAAGAGCATGTTTATGTAAAATTAAATGAACGAGTCAGTGAGCTGCGCTTTTTTTTTCTAAAGCGGAAATGGGTTAAACTTAATCACCTCTTTAAAGGCCCTATCTACAAATACAGTCACATGTGGAGTTACTGAGGGCAGGGCTTCAACATATGAATTTCGGGGGAACATAGTTCAGTCCATTACATTACTCCATCTGTATTTTTATTGTGAAATATTTGACATGTTTGTAGATGATCCAACAAGAAGATAACACTTTACATTCCAGTGTCTTACCTTCTGGGTGTTGCCCAACTCCTGTTTGGACAGAGGTGTGAACAATGGAGGCAGTCTGGTATCTTAGAAAATGTGCCAGACTTAGAGTCAGAGCCCTTGGTCCGTGCAATCCTGGCTCTGCCAGTTCCTAACCACGTGCCTTTAACCACCCCCCACGTCAATCTCCTCATCTGTAAACTTGGGATAATAACACCTACTGTAGTAGACAGTTGTTGAGAGGAGATGAGCTCATGCATACGAGGTTGTCTAGCATAACGTATGCCATGAAGTAGACATCAGAAAATGCCACTTTAACCTGTCAGTTGGAAGGTATGTTAGAAACAAGAAGTATTACATTTCGATTTAGTGATGAGGGAGGGCTCGGGTACTGTCAAAGCTCTCAAAGCTACTGTGTTTTAAACAGTGTTTTCGTAATCTTACCAATGTTATTTATGCATACTGCTACCCCAGCCTCGGACTTATTTCAGCTCAGTTGAGATCGGGGGTTTACCAATCTTTCTTTCATTTGAAAAAAAATTATGACATATTAAATAATTTATATTAAAGCATGTATTTATAACCTGCAGTTTTTAGATTTCACTGAGTGATTTCAGTTCTTGCCCACAAGTTCTGGTAGCCAATCAATCACATTGTAATGTTGCCTGATTGCTGTTTGCACTGAGGGTTGTGTTTCTTGAGCTTTAAAATAGGTCTGTCCATAAAATATCATGACATCTCTGTGTAATGACTGTGATAACTGCTGTGAGGCATTTTATAAATGGACCTTCCAGTGTCATAGGAGTATAAATTCTTTAGGATGTGGAAAGAGTATTTTCACTGATGAACAAATTGCAGGCTTATGGAGCCTACGTAGAGACTGGTTAATCCTTTTTTTTACAGAAACAGAGAGAGACAGAGAGAAGGGGGTGGACCCAGAGCAGTCTCCATAGTTGACAGCATTAGTTTTCCATATAGTTTCACTCCACAGGTGGGTGCGGGGCTGCGCAGGGCAGGAACTGGACCGGTAGCCTCCCACATAGGCCCCGGCAAGAACTGAACTGGGGGCACACCCCAGTTCAGCATATGGGTCCCCATGGGCTGGGGCTGGGATTGGATTCTTGGGCTCCGGGGCTGCAAAGCCAGCACTTAACCCACTGAGCCATCCCAGCTTCCCGAGGCTGGTTAATCTTATAGGCTCCTTCAGGTATCAGCACTCCAGTACTAGCACTCTCCTTTCTGGTCTTGTCTAAGCAGCAGCCATGACCAAATTTTCAGCTGATTAGCTTTTCATCACCTCTTTCTTAGGATGTTAGGAATGATGGCCTTCAGTTCTTCACATATCTGCTTTTTCCTGTCTTTTTCCAGGGCAAGTTGGTTGCTTTCTCTGTTTGTCCATCCCACTTCTGCTAGGCTTCTCTCCTGCTCCCACCCCCATGCTTTTCTCCTCCTTCCTCCTGCCTTATTTCTGGTTGCCATTTCAACCAGTCTGCAGCCTGCATCTCACATCTCTCCTTATTGCCCTTTGGTCCTGTCTCCTGACCTGCCTCCATGTCTAGGCATTCTGCCATTTTTTGTCTCTTGTTCATTCATATTCATTCTCTCTCTCCTTCTCCTCTACTATTGCTGCCTCTTCCCCATCTCTCTCCAGATCCTGCTGTAGCGTGAACAGAGGTATGACATCTTTCAGAGGTACGCTTATCTCACCCTGGTACCCCTCAGGTAGACGTAGGGATAGGATCTCTGGGAGTTGTATCTACTACTACACTACATCACTACAGTAAAACCTTCCTGGAATCATCTGGGCTCAGCATAGCCCACATCTGAGAAGGGAGGAGGGGTCGTAAACCCAGGGAAAAGCTTGAACAAGTGAATGAGAAGGGGGCATTGGTTGGAATGAGTTTGATTTGAACATTTTAATTTTAACTATTGTCCTGGTTGAGTAGCTTTAGGACATTGTGGATTTGGCTTCTATTTTAAAGATTTATTTTATTGTTTTTGACAGAGAGAGAGACAGAGACAGAGAGAGGCAGAGAGAAGGGTTAGGGTCCAGAGCAGTCTCCATAGTTGTACATCCGCAGTTTTTGACATGGTTTCATTCCCCACAGGTAGGTGGAGGGCTGTGCAGGGTCAAAGCTGGGCCAGGGGCCTCCCGCATGGGAGACCCAACCCTGTGAGTTGGGGCATGAACTGGGGGCCTCCCATATGCGCAGCTTGTCACAGTGAGAACTAAACTGGGGCTTCCCCACATGGGAAGCACACTCCAGTTCAGCATATGTGTCCACACGGGCCAGGGCTGGGATTTGATCCTCGATCCCCGGGGCTGCAAAGCGAGCGCTTAACCCACTGAGCCATCTCGGCTTCCCCTGGCTTCTATTTTAAAAGGTTCACCAGCATTCAAAAAACTTTATTCAGTTTAATAAAGACAGTTATACTTGAATTTCATTTAGCAAGTAATAGTGATCTGTTTTTATTGTTTTGTTTACAGTTAGATCCAGATTCACTTATTATCTCAACTTTCTAGTTATTTTGGTCCATCCCTTGAGACTGAGGTTTAAGTGATGGCTCATGTAAGGACAGAATAGAGTTGGTTAGAGGTTGTTATGGTCCAGGTTGAACCCAGGGGCGCATTAACCATAGCATTACTAAAAACTAGCAGTTATCTGTGGTTGGGTAAGAATGATCAAACCAACCATGTGATTCATTTGAAAATCACAGTCCCAAAGGAAAACAAGTCCATCCCGACATCCTCTCTGTCTGAGGGAATGTAAGATGTGACATTTTCTCCTCTTTGCTCCTTGTGGCTCTTCCCACCCAGCTCCCCATGCTCAGCAAGTCTGTGTGCAACATGTATTGTGTAGTTTTCTCAAACTCCCAAATGTAACCCTGCATATAACAGTCTTTTGCAGAGTCAACCAGACACTTTTATTTATTTATTTATTTATTTTTATTTTTTTGAACTGAATTGGGGGCCTCACCGCATTCAGGAAGCACACCCCAGTTCAGCATGTGGGTCTGCCTGGGCTGGAGCCAGGATTCAATCCTCGATCCTCGGGGCTTCAAAGCGAGCACTTAACCCACTGAGCCATCCTGGCTTCCCCTCACCAGACACTTTTTAAAAAATATTTTTTTTGGTCAGAAAACCACTGCCTTTAATCAAGATGAAGCATTTATCACACTCCGCAGTTACACAGCCACAGTCTTTTAGGGGTATCTGTTTTCCTTTCCACAGTTTTGGAGCTAGAGGACTCATCAGGAAGATGGATCCAGAAGAGTTCAGGTTTCATGGCCCTGCAAATTGTTGCTTCCAGTCATTTGTCTTCCTCCCTTTCCCTGGTTTCTGCTCCGACCTGCCTGCAGCCTACATCGCTGCTTGATTGCTTTCTCCTCGCGTCTGCAGACCTGCCTCCGTTCTGGGCATGCTGCCAGCATTTTGCAGCTCGCTCTTTCCAGCCCCTTTCCTGCCACTTCCCTTTCTCGGGTGTACTTCACAATGAGCAGAAGCTTAAAAATCCCCAGCTAAATCTGTGGGACTTTTTCAATGAGTTTTGGAGGTTGATAAATGACAACATTGAATATCAGTAATATAAATGCTCAGCAAATAATAAGAATAGATGTAAAGTTGGCCTGTCTGGAAAAAATATTAGACATTGCAGGCATTGGCTCTTTACCATCTGTACCCACTTTCCTCTCTAGCTTTCCCTCACTCTGCTTCCCTGCATAAACACTGTGCCTCAAGGCTCCACGTTATTTGTGAGCACGCCATGCTGCTCTGCCAGACTGCTTACCCACAGTGCCCTTCTACTTCCGCTCGTTCAGCTCCTGCGCATCTGTGAGGCCGAAGCTCCCATCATGCCTCTTTTCTGGTGTTACCTCCTCAGTCACTCTGCCCATCCCTTTCACCTCCAGTCTAGGGGAACTCTCTGTATCTTTCACAAGGTGCTTAATCACGACTGTGCCTCTAATGAGAATGGGGGCTCCTGTGAGCAGGGATAAACCCCTGTCAGTCAGCAGCTGTGGCAGCCGCATCTGCGAAAGCGTAGCATTTACACAGTGCTTTATCATCTGCAAAGATCTTTACTGACATTATCTTATCTGGTTTTCAGAACTGCACTGCACAGTTGGTGTTATCATTATCACATGTATAGATCTTCTCAGTGGGGCCAATAGGCCAAATGGAGAAAGCAAAATGTTGATACTTGACAGGAGAAGTCATGGAAGGGACATGTCTTTCTTGGATAGCTGAGTGTGTGTTAATCACACATCCCATCCAATAGCTACCTCTGTTTGACCAACAACCCTCACCATATCTCCAGCCCAGGTGTATTAGATTTAAATTTCCCTCTCAGGGTATTTCTGGTCTTAGGACTAAAGAAATTCTATACCTTATTATTTATCTCTTGAAGACAAGTTCAATACTTGATATGTTATGACACTATTTTGGGAAACCATTGCCACATGCAGTGAACATTTGCTTTGTGTTATGTATCCATGCAACGAACATTAATTGAATCAAATCTATAGGGAGAGCCCTGAATGCTGGTGAAGGAGTGTTTACCTAATTTAACAGACCATGAAAAGCCATGGAAGATCTTTAAGCAGAGATGTGATAAGATCCCAGCTATGATCCAGGAAGATCAATCAGACAGGGAAGGGTGACACAAGATGAGAAGGAAGGTCAAACAGAAAGGGGAGAGTGCTAGATGATTCTAAAAATTGAGCTTTAAACTGCTTGGATGGCTTGGCTGCGAAGGTTCTCGCCTCCCATGAGGAAGGCTCTCAGTTCAAATCCTCCCCCATGTGGCCCCACATCCACCTGTGTGGAATGAAACCATGTCACAACTAATGATGTACAACTATGGAGACTACTCTGTGCCCTCCCCCCTTCTCTCTCTCTCACCTTCTCTCAAACAATAAAATAAATCTGAAAAAAAAAAAAAGATTTTATGGGGATGCCTTATTCTCAGGTCTTTGGAGGAGCATACTTGAAGTAGGACAGGCCATCCTGGATCGATTCAGCATTCATGGACTTGGCACAGACAAAGTTTCTCTTTCATACATTGTGTATGTTATCAGTGGTCATTTGATTTAAACATTGATGGGTTACAGAGTAGAACTATTTAGAAGGTGATATTAGGATATTGACCTGGTTGTTTATCCTGTTGTGTTTTATATTTGCATGATATGTAGCAGGCAGGCATGAAAATTACCCTGGGATAAGCATTTAAAGAGGGAGCCTAATGTTCATAGTCTAAAACCAATATTAATTTTATAAAGCCTATTATGAATTACCTTCCCTCCCTACTATGGCATGTACTTTGGGGAGAAAATTGTAAATAAATGACTAGATTAAAAAAACTTTCTTGAAGAGCACAATTACTTGGTTACAACAGTATTTTAAGAAGGGCTAGGGGAAGCAGGGATGGCTCAGCAGGTTAAGCGCTTGCTTTGCAGCCCCGGAGACCAGGGGTCGAATCCCAGCTCTGGCTCAGGCGGACTCATATGCTGAACTGGGGTGTGCCCCCAGTTCAGTTCTTGCTGGGGCCTATGCAGGAGGCTCCCAGCCCAGTTCCTGCCCTGCGCAGCCCCGTGCCCACCTGTGGAGTGAAATGTGAAGTGAACCTATATGGAAAACTAATGTTATCAACTATGGAGACTGCTCTGGGCCCTCCCCTTTCTCTCTGTCTCTGACTGTCTCTCTCTCTGTCAAAAAAAAAAAACCACATACAAATAAACAAACAAAAACAATAAAAATAAATATTTAAAGAAGGGCTAGAAACAAATAGAGTTAGAATATGACAAGAATAAATGAGGCATCTCAGCTTCTCAGCTTATTCACTTTTTAATGAGGGGAGCTAAGGGCATTAAAAATCTTTTAGTCTTCTCATGACCGAGAACATTACACTTCATTCTGTCAGCAAAGCATTTTTTTTGTTGTTGTTGTTTCTCTGTATAGTTAACTATACAGTTTCCAGGAACCCTTCTCTGCACTTCTGCCATATTATTCTTTATTTGCCTGTCTTCTTTGTCAATAGCCCTGAGTGTTCTTTCAGTTCTTTGAAAGCAGGCACTGTGTCATATTCACACTGTTTGCTTGCAGTGCATATTTAGTAAGTGAACAAATGAATTAATTAGTAGGAAAAACAAGGATGATGAACTAATTAAGTTCTAGATTTTATGTGTTATGGTTCTAAGTCCATTGCTTTCTTTCCCTTCAGTTTTTAAAACAAACAAACAAAAATCTTTATTGGGAAGTAAGATAATACACACAGGATATCCGTGTGGGAATAAATATGATACTAGGGCAAATACCACTGGAAACACTCCCTTTGGGCTCTCAATTTACAGACAGTCCAAAATGTTGTAAATGACATTGGCATTGAACTGAATATGACACTGAATCCCCAATGTGGTCTGAGGGAGCCAGAGGTACACTATAATCAGTCATTATGATGCCAATATTTAGACATGATCTGTGTCAAATCTGGACAGACATTTTCAGGGAAAAGGCTACTTCTAACTTTCTCCAAGTGTTGTGGTCCACTAGGTATTTATTTTATTATTTAGGCAGTCACCCCAAAATTGCTTGTTGGTTCACCGGTGGACCACAATCAAAGTCTTGCCCAGTCCTGATGTAAGTCTTATTTGTAAACTTCTTTTTGTTGCAAAACGTGGGACGTACCATTCTGTCTTGATAAAGGTCAGGATTTAATTGTTTGTTGACCTAAGGCCTTGGAGAAAGTGGGTTGTGAGTCATTCATGGGTGATCGTACCTATTGTTTTCTTACAGCATCAACTAGCCATCTTTCCATCTGTGCCATGTGGGAATGTTCTCTATTTCACATTTTTGGGTCTTATGGATAAAGCAGAGTAGTATCCTGCAGATAAAGCCAAAACTTCTGGCAAGCAGTGTTGGGAAGAAAGGAGAGACTGGCTTCCCTCTGAGCCTGCAGGCTTATAATACCATCAGCAGCCCAGTGTATGGGGTAACAGGCATGTTCACATAAACAAGAGTCCTGGATCATGTGAAAATGAAAAGTAGACCCAAAAGAAACATTTTAAAAAACACATCAAGTTAAACATACAAGGATATTTATTGAAGTTCATAAGAAAAAAAAAAAAGGGATTGCCCAAATGTCCAGTAAAAGGGGATTGATTGGGTAAAATAAATTTTTGTCTATTCTTGTACATATGGCCATAAAAATGGTTATGTAGTCACTTAAAAGAATATATGTATGGTGTCAAAGAGCAATGAGCAAGGAATTTTGGAAAATAAAGACCACCAAACAAGCTGCAAAATAGAATGTCTGGTATCACTACACATGTATATTCATATGTCCCCACATATAGCAACGGTGACCCATGGAGGTGGCAACATGTGAGATAGTGTTTCATTTTTGCAGTATACAGTTCCATTTGAAAATCTCAATGAACGTGCACAGGATGGCCAGCATTGGAAACCTGTCTCCTGCTGGTGCATGGTGGACTGGTAAGCATTCCATACAGACTCTATGAGCACTGTCTGTGTCCTGATCTGTTTATGGGAAAGATGGTGGTGGCCCTTGGAAAGGGTAATAAGGGGAATAAAGTGACTGCAGTTAGCACATCTGCTGTCTTTATCACATGTGCCATAATTTGCAAATACAAAATTATTTGCCTTATTTTCAGGTTGTTTTAAGTCTTAGAACAAAAGAACAATTTTTTTTTGTTTTTCTGAGCAGTGAAAGCTAATTCTCATTTCAGTATGAAGCTCTCTGCTCGTCGGTTGGGTGTATATCCTTGGAAAGAGAGCTCAAGGTTTTGAACCACACTGTACTTTCAGCTAGAATTGTGATCTTAAGCTGAGTCATGTAATTGCTAATCTCTCCGTTTCCCCACCTGCTAAAATTGGTAGTAATAATCCTTACCATGGCATTCCTGAGCAAGGTGTTATGAAGTTTAATAAGATCATGTTAGCAAAATGCTTTGAGCTCTTCAGATAAAAGATGCAATGTAAACACAAAGTCTTATTAAGATAATTATACAGTGATTTTTCATAGTTCAAATTTACATCCAAGGCACAAGTTAGTATTGCAGGTCATTTTATGGGAGGAGAGAAAGGAGACTGGCTATCCAAATCTGAAAATGAAATCCCTAACACATTTTGAAGACAGATATAGTGGGATCATTTGTTTTTAGAATAGAATGAGGGATAGTTCTTTATAGAACTAAATTTTGAGAGATGACTCAAAAAAAAAAAAAGTTTCTGTATTTAACTGACAATGTCATTTGAAAAGCAAAGTGAACACTTCTCTTATCTCCTGAAAGAGGAAGAAAATAAAAGGAAGCTCTTCAAGAATATTGTTGGTTTTAAAAAAAAGTTTTGTCATTCATATGACTGTAAAGTGGTGAAACCTGTCTTGCCCACTGTGCATGCGGAAGGTTGACTCATTAATGCTTGGCAGAGTCTCTTCCCCGGGTGGCTCGGTACCAGTGGCTCCTTTGATGGAGCAAGAGAAGTACAACCTCTACACCTTCCTTCCTCTTAAGCTGTCCTGAGAATCCGTCATGTTTGCCGCAGGCTCCCCACCCTTCGGCACCTTAGGTGCATGCTGCAACTATAACCCAAGGCATGGACAGTCAGTTTCAGTTCCCAAGATCTGGAAGTGCCGACACAGGAGGACAGTAGCCCCAGAGGAAGGTAAGCTTGAAAGCAGAAGCCCCATGCTCTTGGCTGCAGGTGGGGAAAGACAAATTTCTGTTTATAGAGATAAATCTATTCAGGTGATCAAAACAAAAATTCCTCTTTATTTAACAAGTGCTTCTAATTTGCTAGAGTTTATGGGCTGACATATGAAAGAAGAATTCTTGGTGAAAAGTCATTGTTTGGCACACAACAAATTGGTTTGAGTGTCCTTCAGTTGTAACCTACAGGGCTGCTGATCTCAAATTTAAAAAATCATCCTATATGAATATTAATATATTCATTCAATTATGTTCAACAAAACTAAGGATTCAAGCATTTAATTTTTTGTAAAGGAAGGATTAGGAGTAATCTTCATCTAAAGAAATTATTTTCTTAAGGAGTGTGGAGTGTGAATGTGATTCGTTGTGTTTTTGAAATACAGAGAGTTTATACTGTTCTTTAAAGATAGGTAAAAAAAATGCTATCTCAGTTCAGTAAATATTTAAATATTTAGCCAAAGTATGTGAAAACACTTTGAATCTAATCTTTAATGTGAATATTGTTTATATAATGTTCTCTGCTTTTTATAACAAATATGGACATTATTAGGATGTAAGAGGAAGAGATTTTCTGATTTCTTCTTTCTTACAAGAACTGTCTCTCATTCTTATTAAACAAGTTCTTGCGATACTGATGTAGATACTTTCTAACTTTATATTCAAATTAGAAAAATTACCTAGGGAAAAAGAAAGTTATGTATGTAAATTAATCTATGTAAGATAGATTAATTTCAGCCTTAAGGGAGACACTGACATTTTAAAATCTATTTCTTCCTATTTACTACTGCTTATTGGAAGCCATAATCTGTTTCTCTGGTTTGTCCTAATCTTTTAGTTGTACCTCTTAGTATGCCCTTGAGAGTCTCTATGTTTGGACAGGGGGTCATCAACGGTTCCAAATGCAGTGGATATTAAACTATGAGGAAAGTTATTAATAGAGCTAATGAGAAAATTCCCTAAGTTATAATTGCTTAGTGGGAACTAGTAATTAAGCTGAAGCTTCCTATGAAGGATAGTAGGCAATGAGTCAAATAATTTTAGGTTTGCAAGCTATGTTTCATGATCTATGAGCATTTCTTAAGGAGATATGTGCACATGTACTCATTCACATTTACTCAGAATTTATGATTTCATCTCATGACAAAACCAGAAAAAGTAAAAGTCTGTCCAAATTTACAGTATATTATATATTCATTTTGATTTAGGAAAACAAAGATTTTCTTTCTAGAAATATGAAGGAGAGTATTTCCCCCCTTTCCTATTACATTCCCATCACCAATAACCTAGACTAGGTGAAGAATATACATTTGAATGTAGAATAAATCTGAATTTTATTCCTAGTTCTAACATTCATTTGCTCTATGTCCCTGAGTGTGTTTTATAACCACTGTTTGCTTTAGTGGTTCTTCCTTTCAGGAGATTAAGTGTGCTCTTTCTAGCTCATCAAAATGGTACAAAAATGCTGTTTGTAGTATGATTATCTCTAGTAGATATAAGTGAAGCACATATTAGAAATTAATGTGGTTTACTTATTGGAATCATTTATTAATGATTCATTTATTAAATTTAATTTGTTATTCTATATATCTATAAATTTTGATCTTTGAGGTGGACTCACATTTATGAGGTGTAAGGAACAAACGGTGCACTCAATCCATAGTTGAAATTTTCCAACAGCAATTGTTCAGGTCAAATAATGTATTTTGGGGAAAAGATGTTTAATAGTATATCTTAGTTAAATAAGAATACTCCAAGAAATAAATGTACCTTGTAAATCTCACTGTAAATTCTCAGAATTTCTCTATAACCAAAATGAAGCTATGATTTCCATAACCTCCAGATTTTAAATTACTCTTAATTAGATGCAGGATTTCTGTATTGTTGTTTTTTTTTATGGCAGGAAATTACACATGCTTTTGTTGGCATTGCCAGAATCTGAGGGCGGACAGCTTCGAGCAGTGGCACCTGGATTTGTTTTCTTTCTCTCTCTTTCAGAGTGTGGGTGGGGGGCTGGTGGGAGCTGATGGAAGGGAAGTAAGGTCTTTGCTAACACTCCATAGTTAAAACAGTTTTTCTTGTATTAGTCATCCAATATATATATATATATTAACTATTGAATGTTGGCCTGTCCCCTTTAATTTTTGGAATAATCTCAATATTAGACCTTTTAATTTTTTCTTACACTATACTTCCTCTTGATATATAAGTGATATGCCAGAATCTGAGATTAACTTTAATTTAAAATACAATATTTCTAAATCCTTTCAGGTCTATCCATTAGCTTATCTTAAAAGTGGGTCATTGACCTTAGTGTCATATTTCATTGGTTATTGTAGTAAAAGTAATAATAGTAGTATTGGTAGTAATAAAAGTATTAACAACACTTAACAAGTGCTATATAAAGTACTTTCAATACTTCATCTTATTTAATCCTCATATAACTCTTGGGGTGAGGGTGGGGGAACTCTCTATTATCTCCATTTTATATTATAGATGAAGAAACTGCCCAAATAGATGGATAGTAACTTTTCTAAACTGAAGGCCTATACTTTTCTCACTATTCTATATTTTTCATGAGGAAAAAAAATCATATTTGGTATCATTTGTCTTTGCAGTATAATCAGGTTTGGGCTTTAATATTAACTGCCTTTCTACCATCACTTTTATCACAGGCAGTTTTACTGGGAGAGGATGGAATGAGATACCAAATAGTGAACAGAAGTAATTTAATTATGGGCAGTTGAATGCATATCTAGATTCTTCCAAAGTTTGTCTTTAGAGGAAGCAAGAATTAATGTGAGTGGATGCTGGGATAGCTCAGCAGTTGAGAGCTTGCCTTGCATTCACAAGGTTCAGGACTCGATTCCTGGCCCTGGCTCATGCAACCCCACACACTGAACTGTGGTGCAATTGGTAACTAGAGGGATGGCTCAATAGCGAAGGTTCTCATCTCCCATGCAGGAGGCCCCAGTTCGGTTCCCACCCTGCATGGATCCACATCCACCTGTGTGGAATGAAACCATGTCACAACTAATGATGTGCAACTATGGAGACTGCTCTGGGCCCTCCCCATTTCTCTCTCTCTCTCTCTTTCTCTCTCTCTCTCTCTCTCTCTCTCTCTCTCTCTCTCTCTCCTCTTACCTTCTCTCAAACAATAAAATAATGTGAGCCAAGGATATTTAAAAAAAATAAAAAAACCACTTTCTTCATCAGATGTAAAGGAAATAGAAAACTAGGCTTCCTAGTCTATAGATAAACTCCAGTGTGAAAGTTAATGTAAGTCTCCATTTTTTTTTCTCCTATAAAATGAGGATTCAAGTGACTAGGGCTAAGGAAGATCATAAGACTAACCAAATGCTTGGGACTTAGCTTAAATTTGATAGTTCTTTTTTTTTTAAAGGTTAAAGACTACAATCCCCACCCACCTTGGGAAAACCCTTATGCAGCCCACAGCCACCTGAGAAACTTATTATTATGATGAACAGGCGTATGAAAGACTAGTTGAAATGAATAGCAATGCAAATGCGGCTACTGGTAGAGGGTCAGAGGTTATGGTGGTGGGAAATGCCAATAACTTGAAGCTAAGGTCTAGAAAATCAGTTGACCAGAAAGAAGAGTCAAGCAATGATGCAGAAAGGGAACTACTCAGCGGTTATGTTACTGGAGAATGGGGGCTCTCTGGCATGATGTCCAGGTTCTTGGTGTCCCGAACAAAGAATTGAGAGACACACAGAAGTGGTGAAAGAAAAGTATTGAAAGGAGAAATATACTCCCGAGAAGTACCGGTAGTCGCTTGTGTAGCAGAAAGGATAGTGTATAAGAAGGAAAAGTACACTACAAAGAGAGGAGCAGGAGGGCAGAAGAATACCTCAAAAGCCCCACTGTGGAGGCCTTGGTAGTTTTATTCCCTAGAAGGGGTCACACCTTTCTGGATGTGGGGGCCTTTTGATTGACAGTCTTGATTGATAGAGGGCCAGCACATCACCTTCCTTTAATCGTGCATGTTCCTTTCTAGAATTCAGTCTGTTACAATGATATCAATGAACTCCAGGGCAGACGTATGGTATCACTATGATGATATAATGAGTCTTAGGTGAAATGAAGGCCATTGTAACTTACTGTGCAGGTATTAGTGACTGGCAGTGAACTGGTGGGTATTTTGTACCCTTTAACTTTCTCCTTATGGTTAATAGTAACAGTAGACAAGGGAGGGGTCTAGCACCTGTTCTTCTGGGCAGTCTTCTCCGCAGGGCCTGGATTTGTTGGAGACCCAATTCCTAACTCTAACTGCCTGCCTCAGGAACTAAAAACATGGTCAGAAGCACTGATATGGAAATGGAGACTAGGTTTAGATCTAAGGAAGGGTAAGGAAGAACAACAGGTCCAGAGGTGTCTAGCACAGCTGGCTTTCAGGTACTCAATGCCACGTGGCTTGTGGGAGAAGCATTTGCATTTAAAAGGCAGGGGCAAGGTGGTTAAGGAGGCTGGCAAAACATCAAGTCTTTTCCTGACAAAAACATTTTCTCAACTTGAGGATGAAATCCGATTCTCTTACCAAAGCTATGCACAAGGGCTTTAGTCACCTGGCCCTTGCCTGTCTGCCATGAGCAGCCCACATGCCAATCATAGTGGAACATGTGCCATCTGCTGAGCACACATGTTCTTTTATGTGTACATGGCTCTTCTGATTTGCCAAGTTAAATCTCATTCACCCTTCAAGTATCGAGTATTGTTTCTCCTGAGAACTATCCCATTCCTGCTGCCTCCCCCAACCCCCACTCCCTTTGGGACTGACTTAGGTAGAGGTAGCTCTGCCCTTTATTCTAATACTTTCCTTTAACACTTACATTCCAAGAATTTATTTACTTCTTCATTTTCCCTATGGATTGCTGGACTCCTTGAAAGCAAAGACTTGTCTTAGTTATCTTTGCATTACATGATTCATTGCCTGGCATAGTTAGTGCTTAATCCGTATTTTGACTGAGTGGATAAGTGAACTTTTTATGACCATGTACATATTGTTAAATCAGTACACTGATCATGCATTGAATTAAAGATGAGCACAGGTCACATACCTTCCAAGGTATGTTCAGTAACCAGGCCCCTGAACTTTTTAGTGGCTGGTTGAACAGGAACTATAGATAGTTGCATCTTTTCAATCAAACATTTTGTAGGCAAAGTAAAGGAAAAAAAAAGGATAATTTCTAGAAGTCAAAGATCTTACATTGAGGAGTGAAAATAGGATTGTTTTCATTCTTTTCTTTTTTTTTTTTTTTAAAGATTTATTGTTTTTGACAGGGACACAGAGAGAGACAGAGAGGGACAGAGAGAAGGGGGAGGGCTCAGAGCAGTCTCCATAGTTGTACATCATCAATTTTTGACATGGTTTTGTTCCACACAGGTGGGCAGGGGCTGCACAGGGCAGGAACTGGGGTGGGGGCCTCCCACATGGGAAGCACACCCCAGTTCAGCATATGGGCCCACACGGGCAGGGGCTTGATCCTCAGTCCCCAGGGCTGTAAAGTGAGTGTTTAACCCGCTGAGCCATCCCGGCTCCACCTTCATTCTTTTAATTATAGTACTTAATGGGCATTTGGGCTGTGTGTTTATTTGGGTGATGAGAAACATAGACTTTATAGTTCAGGTGAGACATCGCAGAAGCCATTACTGTTTATTTACTGACTGTGTTCTAGAAAGAAGCATTGTTGGTCATGTGGCAGGGGCAGGGTATCCTAAGTGCTTCAGTCATGAGACTCATGTTTGTATGGTGTTCTTATGGTGTATGCAGACAAGCAGCTGGGTGACTCAGATGGGACAGAGTCAGGCTTCTGGGAACCCAAGGACCACACATGTCATGTTCAATTCTTTCCTGAAAGTTTTTGGGAAAATTTTCAGATATTTATACTACTGTCCTGAAGTTAGGCTCCAAGGGCACTTTGCTTAGCATCCTGGGCTTTTTCTTCTTCCCTCTTGGGACAAGCAAGGACCCCCAGGAGTAATAAGTACCCCACAGACCTGGCCTGAGCAGAGCATTGAAACAAAAAGTAGGCAGCCACAGTGGTGTCCTCCAGAACCTCAGTTCCGAGAACGCCCAGCCGGAAGCCAGGGCGCCATTCTGAACAGCAAGAGGCAGAGAGTAGGAAGGCAGGAAAAGGGCAGGAAAGCAGCTTCCGGGATGGAACTGGGAAAGCTGACAAGGCGGTGCTTGACTTGGACTTGGGTGGGCGGAGGGGCGGGCCTGCAGTAAGTCCTGAGCTAAGGAGCTGTCAAGTGTCTATCTCGTTTCCCACACTTGTAGGTAAAAGCATAATGAGAATAATTAAAGGGACAGTCAATGCAGTTTTCACTCAGGGCTTTATTATTAAAGAAGGTTCTGCTTTGAAGTATGACAGTGCTTGAAGGACGTGCTCTGGAAGGAATCAGGGCTGGAGAGACCGGTGTGGCCATAGAGCTGGCTCTGAGGTGGAGCGCCAAAAAACCCAATATGCCACATGTAGTGTTCAAAGTGATGCAGGAAACCTGTGTTTGACTGTGGCTGGTAGTGTTACTTCAGGGGCTCTTGTCTAGAAGGCGGAGAGTAGTAACAGGAGGCAGTGGTACTTTTTAAATTGGAGTGTGGGGTGGGCTATGGAGGAAGGTGTCTCAGTGTGTTGACACAAGATGATTTTTCTGTTTTATGTTTTTTAAGATTTATTTTATTGTTTGGGAGAAGGTGTTTGTGTGTGTGTGTGTGTGTGTGTGTGTGTGTGTGAATAAGAGAGAGAGAGAAAGAGAGAAGTGGGGGAGGGCCCAGAGCAGTCTCCATAGTTGTACATCGTTAGTTGTGACATGGTTTTATTCCACACTGGTGGTTATGGGGCTGCATGGGGTGGGAACCAAACAAGGGGCCTCCCATATGTGAGGCGAGAACCTTCGCTGCCATCCCGGCCGATACCAGTTCCACCACAGTTTAGCACATGGGTTTGCATGGGTGGGGCCAGAATTCGATCCCTAGATCTCATGGTTACAAGGCAAGCGCTCAACCTGCCGAGCTATCCTGGCCTCCCCAGTTTTTCTGTTTTCTGCAGGAGCCCAGGTATTGACTGCAGGTAGAGGTGGGTGAACAGGCTTGTGCTTCATGGAGGAACAAACCGCCACTGGAGAAAGTAGGCTTCATAATTCTATATACCCTGTGTCCTAGCTATGTCCCTTGAAGAAATAAATAATACAGGGTAACAGCAAAAAAAAAAAAGAAGGAAAGGAAAAAGGAAAAAATAAGTTTATACAAAGAGACTATAAAGAAATCCACTGAATTATTGTAACAGTTATCTCTAAATATGGAGGCTATGGCTGACTGTTTTTTCTTCTACTTGTAGATATTTTCTAAATCTTCAGCATAAGCAAATTCTACCTTATAATGAAGACTGAAACAATAAATTTTTAAAAGTAGATATGAGGGATCTTAATCAATGTTCACTGGCTTCACAGTTTTGTTTCATTTTTATTAATTACTAATTGAAGGAATAAGACGTTTGACTCAAAACAATAGATGATTCAAAGTTTGTGGGACCTAAGTCACAAAGGCAGGGGAATGTTCATTTTGTTTAATTCTTGTGTGGGAGTTGGTTGAATCCATGTTAAGGAGCCACTTGATCTTTGGGGAAGAATATGTCAGAAAGTGAGTTGTAATTCATTAACAAATGATCCCACAGTACACAGGTCAAGCTTTGGGATTGGGGCATCTAAGTTATACCTATAAATGTAGATGTTAGAAACAATGTGTTTAGAAGTACATATGCCTCAGGGGTGTTAAAGATTTTGATTGTACTTTTCCTATAAGAATTTTGTTTCCTCATTTCCTGCAAAATACATACACACCCTTTGTTGTCAGTGTGCCTAATAGCAAAGTTTCGAGTAGTATCTCTCTACCTTCAGCACATTCCTCGTGCACCCTTACTGCTGGGGGCAGCTGTAATGTGAAGGCTAAACCTTTCTGAAATGTAAGCACAGGAGCTATAGCTCTTGAGACTGGGATACCTCTGCCCCAAATGCCCTTCATTTCCTACCATCTCCACATGTCACTTACTAGCAAACCATATTCACAACGTTTGTGTGCAGGTTCCCATTACTTAAGTAATAATGAAGCATTATGCTAATACTTAACTTTCAGTTGTGAGCCCTTGGAAAACAAGGACAATATCTTGACTTTCTGTTTATTGAGCAGCAAAGACTGTAATAATATATTTGAGAAATACTGTACAATAATTATATACCAGAAATACAGTTAGAATATGTGCCAGTTACTTAATGAACTAGGTTTTTGTAACTACCTTATTGCCTCTAATATAATCAAACTGTATTTTTTTGTAATAAACTTTAAACACAGGTCTCTGAAGCATTTGAGATCTTGCTTTTCAGCATGTCATCAGTTTGGTTTAAATAAACTCTTATAAAAATTCAGAAAAGAAATAAACACTGGTGCCTGAAATTCTTCCCCACATGTACTAAATGCTCTTTTATTAAGCATCTCAAGGGCATCTTTTAATTTTATTGGATCTCTGTGTTTACTACTGGTTTAATCAATAATTACAATTTCAAATTTTTTAATTAAAATGTTTATATAAGAAAACTACTACAAAAACCCAAAAAGACAACTGTAAATATATATTTCATAATCCAACCACCTCAACTCTTTTCATAGAGATAGATATTTTTATATAACTGTGGTCATTTATTTTATATATTATATACTTCCATATTTACCAATGATGATTTCAAATGTTTTTATATTTCTCTACAATCTTATTAATTATAGCTTTATAATTTTAATAGATGATAATATTTTATTATGTGTATGAACCATAATACTAAATCTATTGTTAGACATTTAAATTGTTTCCAAGTTGAAACCAATAGAAAATACTGAGATTAACATCTATTTCATATAGCTTTTTGTTTCCATTAAATGATTTTTTTAAGTAAATTTGTAGGAATATAGGTAGTAAAACAATAAATATTTGGTTAGTGCCATAGTTCTTTCTAAAAAAGTTACACTAATATGAAATACTGCCAATTCATATAAAATGTTAATTCACAGGGACTTAAAAAAAACCCAACTTTATTGAGATGTAATACATATACCATATTATGCACTCATTTAAAATGTGTAATTCAGTGTCTTTTGGTAAATTCACAGAGATAAACAACTATCACCACAATCAATTTTAGAAACCCTATTCTCATTAGCAATCACTCACCATTTTTCCGTAATTCCCTCCAGCCCTAGGTAACTAACTACTAATTTGCTTTCTGCCTCAATAGATGTGCCTGGTTTGGACATTTTATGTAAATGGAATCATTAGGTATGTGGTGTTTTGTAACTGATCTCTTTGACTTAAAAATGTTTTCAGTATTTATTCTTTTTATTGCCAAATAATATTCCATTGTATAGATATAACACATTTTGTTTATTCATAAGTAGATGGACATTGGGTTATTTCTACCTTTTGGCTATTATTAATAATGCTGCTGTGAACATTTATGTACAAGTCTTTGTGTGAACATATGTTTCCATTTCCCTTGGGCATATACACAGGAGTGTAATTAATGGGTCATAGTGTAATTCTATATTTAGCCTTTTGAGGAAGAGCCAGATTGTTTTTCAAAGCCACTGAACCATTTTACATTCCCATCAGAAATGTATAAGAATTCCAATTTCTCCACATCCTTGCCAACACTTGTAATTTTTTTTTAAAGATTTATTTTATTGTTTTTGACAGAGAGAGACAGAGAGAAGAGGGGAGGGGATGCCCAGAGCAGTCTCCATAGTTGTACGTCATCAGTTTTCAACACAGTTTCATTCCACAAGTGGAGTGGGGCTGTCCAGGGTGTTAACTGGCTGGGGGCCTCCCGCATGGGAGGCACGCCCCCCACCAGCCAGGGGCTTCCCACATGGGAAGCATGCCCTGGGCAGAAGCTGAACCTGGGGCCTCCCATGTGGGAAGCTCTCCCCAGCATATGGGTCCGCACGGGCCAGGGCCTGGAATTGATCCTCGGACCCCGGGGCTACAAGGTGAACCCTCAACCTGTTGAGCCATCCTGACATCCCTACTAGTTATTATCTGCCATTTTTATTATAACCATCCTCTTGGATGTGAAGTACTATTTCATTGTGGTTTTGATTTTCATTTCATTGGGTCCTTTAATTTAAAAAATATTTTATATAAAATTATAATAAAATTTATATAAAATTTTATATTTAAATATCTTGTGTAGGGTTGAAAGCATTTTAGAGCATATTAAATAAACAGTATAATTTGCTGAGAGCATATGCAAAGGCACCATGGTAAACACACAGAAATAAAACATCTCATAGAATGGGAGGGAAATACCCCATTAGAAATAAATGTAGGCTAAGAAATGGCATAAGAAAAACTTTAAAGCTAACATTTAAATAGCAGTTTATAATTATATGGCACTTATTCACATATATTATCTCATTCACTCTAAATAATTATCTTAGGTATTATACAAAGATAATTTAAAGAAAACGTAGAGGACTTGTTTCTAGGACTTCATTTAGGTTACTGAAAATCTACTGTGTGCAAAGGCATTACAATTATTTTAATGTAGAAAATTTTAATTGTCGAAAATACTGACACGTTAAGTTGTCTCTCTTCACTATGGGAAATACAAATGGCTCAAGGAAAACAGAAGGATTTTAATTGAGATTTAATGGATTTTAAAATAAAAGACAAAATTAGTCATCAAAACATTTTATTGATTTGTGCTTTTAAAAATATTCCCTGAATATACTCAAATATTAAAATGAAAAGAAGAGAAGCCCTGATGCGAGGGGCTGTGAGTACATGTCCTATTGATGGTGATTGGGGTGTGGGTGAGAATAATCCTCCTCAGAAAGGGATGGTCCTATTTCCTTAATTCAGAGTTTTACTTTTTTTAATTACAAAAATAATTCTTTAGTCATTATAGAAGAATATAAGAAAGTTAATCAGGATAGAAAAAGAAGAAAATCTATTATTACCACCTATAGAAAAATTACATGAAAATTTATATCTGTCCATTTTATTTGCTACACTTAAATAAAATTTCTATACTTGATACATAATTTTTGGCTAAACATGTGATAAAACTTTTCCTATTGTTTCAAAAATTTTGTACATATTGTTTTAATTGTTGTGAGATACTCTGTACAGAGATACTCTGGGCCACTATTCACTATCATCATTTATCTAATTTTTGACTCTTGGCTTATTTATAATTTTTCAGTGTTTTAATAATGTGACAACTTGCATAGACTATTTGCATTTTTAAAGGATTTCTTTATGGTGGTTTCCTAGGAAAAGAACGACAATGTCAAAAGTATGACGATTATCTGCATTTTAATATTTATTACCAAATTATTTTTTCATTTTTTTGCAATATACTGCCACCAGCAGACTATCCATGCACTTATTTCATTTATTTAGTCAGCAAATATTTCATGGGAACTTGCTCTCTCCAGGTACCAGGTGATGTGCAGGGGCAGGCCTGCTTTTGTAGAGATTGACTGCCTATGTTACTGCTCTGATACCAACTTTGCATATTTTCAAGGTTTTATCTTTTTGATTTGATGGGGGAATGCTTTATTTTATTACTCTTTTAACTTGTATTTGTTTTATTACTAGTGAAGTTGGAACATGTCTCCCTTTCACTGGGACCTCACCAATTTATAATATTAATACATGCTAGAGTAGCAAAAGACATTTGCTAATTTAACAAAATATTACTCAACCAAATACTCATCTTCATCTTAAATGCAGTTTGTCTTGTATCATTCCCTACGGTGAGTATGGATCAGTCCCTCCTTGACTTTGGGATAAGAAATGGATTGTAAATGGTAGTCAACTTATGACAGATTTGCTAGTTTATTTGGTTTCTTCTTGAGATAGTTGTGGATATTAGGACATTTTCAGGACTGGACTGGGTATAACTCTTTTCCTGTTCTGGGAACTGATTGATTGTCTGAAAGACTCAGATTGGGCGGCGAGTGGTAATCAATATTGTAGGCAGAGGTCACTGACAGGGGCCAAAGACAATATAACGTGTGAAATTTAGGACGAATTGCTTTTGAGGTTTTGTCTGGATTTGCTAAGACAGGGGAGTTGTTTGGGCAAATCATGCCTCTTTGGAGTTTCTTTGAAGTGACCATCTAATGAATCAAAGAAAGGGCAGTTAAATCCCTCTTGGTGAGAACATCAAAAGAGGAATGGGATATAGTTACATGTCAGAAGCCAAGGGCTATCAGCTGACCTTTCTAAAGAGTGGCAAGAAGAGTTTGGATGACTGGAAAGTGTTTGGCATATAGTGACCTTTTCTACTTTTATTTATTTATTTATTCTCCCTGTCTTCGGTTTCTGTCTGTCCTTGCTTAATTATTCAACAGAATTAAGGAATTAGAAATTACTCATCAGAATTAGAGAATTAGAAAATAAAAGTAGTTTTTTATTAATGACAAAGACTCTCCAAGTATCTTCTACATTGTAATGTCAGAATTTCATCATTCAATCTATCTTTTTCTGAAGGTTAATGAAAAGAAAAGAATCCCATTCTCTTATAAACATATGTTTGAATTAGTTTCCTTTTCTCTCCTATGCCATTATCTCCTTTCTCTACTTGTGGGAGTTAAGCAATATATAGATGATTCACACCTTATTTCAGCTATCTTTTAGCCTTATGTATTTTTTTCCCTCCTTCATCAAAACTTTTACCAAATGGCAACTATTTATAATAAGTTGTCTGAGTTTCATATGTCTTCTGTTTTCTTGTTAAGTTGGCTAGAACACCAGTAAGAACTTCCAGAAAGTGAGCAGGCAAAGGGAGAATCCAGGGGATTAGTCAAAGGATGGCAAAACATGGCGCACACACCACCACTCTTCCATCCCGTGTCAGAGAAGGCATTGCTAATCAATCGCTGAGACTCTTTCCCACATGGATATGGACAGCTTCAGAATTCTTGCCATGTTGCATTCTAGTTATTTATTTCCAATAATGTGGCTGCCAAGAGGAAACTAATTTTCTTTTCTTTATATAAGATCTGTAAACATTCCCCTGGAGTTTCAAGAATTAGCTGTAATTGAGAAGTTGCTTACATGAAATATCTGTAATATTTCTCTTCTTTCTTTTAAAAGAAGGGTCACCATAATGCTATCTGTATAGAAGAAAATCTGATCTGATAAGTTGCATTGCCATAGCCAACTTTGTCTGAGACTCATTAAGTATATACTTTTGATCAATGGTAAGAATAATGGATAAAATACTTCAGAGAGAAAATGGTGGTAGAGGGACAGTGACAAGAAGGCTTCACTGCTGGAAGAATATTTGAACAGAGACTTGAATGATGTGAAGTCAGCCATGTGAGGATCTGAGGGACAGAATTCCAGCAGAGGAAATACCAAGTGTAAATTCTATCGACACGAGTGAGGTTTTATACTGACAGAACAGTGAGAAGGTCAAGGTGTCTGGAAGGCATAGAATGAGTGAGGAAGTGGGTAGTTGATGGGAAGAAAGAAGGTGACAAGGAGATCAGGTAAGTTTTTTTTAAGCTGGGAATTTACCTTTTTAAAAAACTGTGATGGGAAGCCATTGCAAAATTTTCATCTAAGGAATAATGTGACATTTTTAAAGATCCCATGGATACTTTGAGATAATAGTATGGGGGGCAGGGGTGGAAGAAGGGAGAAGAACTTGGAGATTACTTAAATTGCCCAGATGAGAGTAGACGGTGGCTTAGACTACGTGGTAACAGTATGCCAAGTTGTCAGGTTTGGGGTACTATTTATTGGGAAAGCAAACAAGTCTTCTTCATAAAATGTATGTGGGCTGTGAAAGAAAAAGAGGACTTAAAAATAAAACACATTTTTTTTTTTAATATATTTTATTGTTAAATTTAATGGGGTGACATTGGATGGTAACAATCAGACAGTTTCCCAATGGACAAGTCCACATCACATCACCCATGCATCGCATTATGTGCCCAGCTCCCAGAATCAGGTCCCCCTCCAACCCGATATATCTGGTGCCCACTCCCCCCTCCCCACACAACTCTCCCTCCCCCCTCCCTCCTCTCCAGGTAAACACCAAACCATTGAGTGTGTCCATAATGCTGGTGCCCTCTC
>PVKE010021729.1:0-26229 GCA_004027555.1 Craseonycteris thonglongyai
CTTTTTTTTTTTAAAGATTTGTTTATTTATTTATTTATTGACAGAGAGAGAGAGAGAGAGAGAGAGAGATACTGAGACAGAGAGAACTGAACTGGGGGAACTCCCCAGTTCAGCTCATGGTTCCACATGGGCCGGGGCCGGGATTCGATCCTCGGTCCCCAGCACTGCAAAGTGAGCGCTTAACCCACTGAGCCATCCCGGCTTCCCCCACTTTCTTCTCCCTCCACTGCTCATCCCATGTTTGATCCTCTCACCTCCATCCTGGGTATTGAAACCATCATTTAATTATCATTTGTGCTTCCCATCTCTCTCAATCTCAATCTCTCTCTCTCTCTCCCACTCCCTCTCTCCCTCATTCCACCCCCCATTCTCTCTCTCTCTCTCACTCTCTCTATTTGACTTTTTAAGCTCACTATGGCCATACTAATGTTATACTAATGTTAAATACAACTTTATAATTTCACTCTCTTGCTCAAATTTTTTCACTTGCTTCCTATGTGAACTGAATGAGAGCCCCCCACCAAAATATGTCCTTGTGCTAAACCTCAAGAAACTGCGACTATGACATGATTTGGAAAAAGGGCTTTTATAGATATAATTAAGTTAATGATCTTAAAATGTGATCATTTAAGATTATGCCTGGGATGTAAATCCAATGACAAGTGTTGTTACAAGAGACACAGAGAAAAAGGAGAAGGCCACATGAAAACCATAGTAGAGACTGGAGTTAGGCAGCCACAGCAAAGGGGTCCTGAAGCCATGACTAGCCAGGACCAGTAATCCTACTAAAAATGTAAAGGATCACACAATGAGAAAGATAGATGAACATTTCCAGCATAAAAGAAAAGAATTTGAAGATTTAATGCATATGTTGAGAATCAAGCAAATATATTTGAATGTACCTAGAAATATGTCAGGGACATTACTGAACACCAATGATTATAATGATATTTGAAAAACAGCAATAGAAAAATGACAAATTACTCAAAGAATAAACAATGTTGTCACTGATAACAGATGTATGAAGAGAATTAAAATAACCTCTCATGCAAATTATCAAAAGTTGTTTTACTTGAAAGAAATCAATGCATTTCATAAAATGTCAACACAAAACATACAAAGACTATCCAGAAAGTATCCAGCCTTGTAATACGAAAAATATAGGCATGTATGGCTGGATTTTTTTCAGACAGGCCTTGTACACCATATGGCACAATCTACATCAACTAGACCAGTGGTCTCCAACCTTTTTGGCTCCAGGGACTGGTTTTGTGGAAAACAATTTTTCCACAGATAGGGAAGGGTGGTTTGGGGATAATTCAAGCACATTACATGAATTGTGCTCTTTATTTCTATTATTATTACATTGTAATACACAAGGAAATAGTTGCAGCTGTACAATTAAAGTACATCAAGTCCCTGGCCATTCTAAAGCCTGCCACCAGATGCAGCTTAATTGTTACTTGCCACTCTCTGCTAGGTTTTGATGCGAGTCTGCAAGTAATTGATTTATTATAGTCTCTGGGCAGCCAAACCTCTCTGCTAATGTTAATTTGCAGCTGCTCCCTAGAGCTAGCATCACCGCCTCAGCTTCACCTCAGATCATCAGGCATTAAATTCTCATAAGAAGTGTGCAATCTTGTTCCCTCACATGTACAGTCCAGTTCAGAATAGGGTTCATGCTCCTAGAAGAATCTAACACTCCTGCTGATCTGAAAGGAGGCAGAGCTCAGCAGTAATATGAGCAATGGGGAGCAGCTGTAAATATAGATGAAGCTTCACTCGCTCCCCTGCCACTAACCTCCTGCTGCGCAGCCCAGTTTCTAACAGGCCGTGGCCTGTTACCAGGACACGTGGACAAGTACCAGTCCGAGGCCCCGGGGCGGGGGCTCCTGAAGTAGACTACACAGATACACAGTGAGCACAGAGCTGAGCACTGTGGGAATCACATGTGTGAGTCATTATGCATGTGTGTATAGATATCTGCATATGTATGTCTATGTAATTGTAAAGAAGCACACAAACAAATAGATCCACACCTCATCACAACATAACTTTCTCTAGGAGTGTACAATCTAGCTAAGGAGACAAAACTAACACAGAGAAAGAAATTAAAAAGCAAATACAGACTCAGCTGAGAGTTACTAACTGTATCAAATTAACAGAAGTTAAGAAATGAGTAAAATCAGCAGTATGACTTGGAGTAAAACAGAAAAGATGTGAACTATAATGGGCCTGAAAATCTGAACTTTAGGGTAAGATGAAAGGATGTGAATTCAGAGCAGGGAAGAAATGAGAAGAGTATGTGGTACTGAAATAAGTAAGACAGCTAGATTCCAACAAAGAATGCGTTTTCAAGTGGAAAATAAAACTGAATAGTTGTGTACACAAATTATGGCAAAGGTTTAGAATCTAAGAAAACTATTGACTCTTTAGATAACATAGTAACGTTAATAAAGTAAAATCCATTTTAACTTGTAATTTATGTATGACTTATAACACATCATTGATATTTCCAATTACCTTTGATGTCCCTTTAGTAGAAAAATATAAACCGGATCTTCTTAGAAGGAAGTAAATCTTTTTCCAGGACTTCTTTCCCTGTTCTTTTGCATGTAAGAAGCCATGGATTTCAGGATATGTGCTTGAACTCAGAAACATCTGGAAGAAAAATTAGTTGCTCTCATACTGTTTTTGAATCAATGGTATTATAGCCTTATGTGCTAATCATGCTAAAATTTCAAATATAAACATGTAAAATCTAGCCGTGAATACCACTTATATACCATTAGAAAAATGACAAAATATACAAGGGTTGTCCAGAAAGTGTCCAGCCATGTTATATCCAAGTTCTTGTTATACTGACAAAAGGTTGGAATTTTTCTGGACAGCCCTCACACAACAGAAAATAAATTAATCTTTAGATAACCTGAGGCAAGTTCTAAATAAAAATATGTTCACAAACTATACAACCTAAATTATCAGTACTGAGTCAAACACCAACATTTTAAGCTATTTGAACATCCATTTGAAAAGTTCAACTTTATAGATGGAGTTAAGTCACGATGGTTTCATCCCTTTCTATGATTTTCCCTGAGAATCTATCAACTTCAATTTCAGTATGATGTAAGACCACAATCCTTACTTCGTTTATTCAATTATTAATATTCAGAAAGTTAAATCAAGGTCACCTCCTTAATGATGGTAAATAATCTCTTCTTTGTGCTCTATGATTCTCAGTTGTGAGAAGGTATGGCTGGTTATGTTTTGCAAAGAAAACTGCAACAATATCTTCCATCCCACATGTTCTTCTGCAAATTGATCTTGCTACTGGAGCATAAAGATATGGAGCCTCTTTCTCCATTTCACTTAAATCTGGGCAAGGCTGTGACCGCTTTGACCAACGGAATATGGCAGAAGTGACAAGCTAGTTCTAACCATAGTCTTAACTATCCTGATGGCTTCTACAACTTAATTTCTTGAAAGGTAGTTGTCACCTAAGAACTGTGACTACCCTGAGACAGCTATATGGTAGGAAGCTCAATTCACCTGGAAAACCTTGGAGGATGAGACATTATGTGACAGAGACACAACACCAAGCACACATAGTAAAAGAACAACTTATTTGGGGTTCTTCAACCTCTCTGAGAGTAACTAAATCCTTCCCAAATTCCTGCCCCACAAAATCATAGGCAAAATGTGAGTGAGTACTTAAGCCATTAAAGTTTGGAATATTTTGTTATCCAGTAATAATTACCTGAGACATGTGTTGGTCAGGAAAATGAGAATGAAAAAGAATAGCTCTATCTGAGTGGCTGTGCTAAGCATCCTTAATAAGACAGAAGTAATGCATCAGCATCTCATTAAAAGAAGAAAATAGAAATCTCTATGAATAAACAAATACAAAATGGAAAAACTAAAAGTAATAGGAATTACTAGCTAAAACAATGTACATATTTTAAAAGGCTACTCAGGGAAATGCTGATGGTAGATATTTATGTTTGTAAGTAAATTACTAAAAACAATTTTAACTTAATGAGCCACAGATATTAATTGACATGCAAAAGAGGCAAGTAGGTTCTTTTTTTTTTTAGTTTGAGTGCTTTCCAAGTTATTATACCAAACTAATTAAATTTTAAAAAGGGAGTCATAAAGGTCACACTAGAAAAAGAAGAAATGTTTTAAAAACTGGAAACATTGCCTCAGTGGAGAGTAGAGGTCAGGAGCAGATGCAGGACTATGTGATTCTAAAGCTATCATATTTCTTGTTTTTATAATTTAACACTAAAGTAATATAACAAATTTATAGGAGAATTTAAATTTGACAAAGTATACAGAAGAAAAACTCCAACCCACCTCCCTACCATAATTCAGGGTGAAACACTGAAAAACATGGAGAGTTGGTGTGCTGAGGCCCTACATTGCTGCCATTTACCCTAATATTCTGATGGGATGGGTATGAGTGAAAATGTGGTAGCTTTTAGAAAAATCTCTTGAGACTAATTATGTTTTTAAAAAATTTTGAAGTGTTGGGGAAGCCAGGATGGCTCAGCAAGTTGAGCACTTGCTTTGTAGCCCTGGGGACCGAGGATCCAATCCCGAGCCTGGCCCCTAGGGACCCATATGCTGAACTAGGGTGTGCTTCCCATATGGGAGGCTCCCAATTTGGTTCTCACTCCCCAGTTTGGCCCCTGGCTTGAGAGGGCATACCTCCCATGTGGGTGGCACTCAGGCCAGTTCCCGCTCTGCATGGCCCCTGCCCACCTGTGTGGAACAAAAACCCTGTTGAAATCTAATGACATACAACTATGGAGACTGCTCTGGGTCCTCCCCCTTCTCTCTGTCTATCTCTGTCTCTCTGTCTCTGTCAAAAACAATAAAATAAATTTTTTAAATATTTTGAAGTGCAAAAATGAAATATAACCTATTAAAAAGCTCACAGAAAACAAATTTGTAATACCTACTATATTAACCTATATATTTAAGTTCCAATATATTTAAAGTAACATCTTGTATACTGAAAATAGTAAAAGTTTTTTCATTAAAAATCAAAGACTATTGAGTGGGTTTGGGGATGTCTGGGACTTAGATCAAACAACAACCACTATAAAGCTTTTGTTCAACATAAACCTGGTAACAACTGTAGAGCTTCTGATGTGAAATCTACTACTCTATCAAAAATAAAGTAAAATAACTGAAATTATTTTATTTTAATAAAAAGAACTTGGAAAATGATCACCTAAAACTACTGCCAGTTGGAAGAAATAAATCTAATGCAAAAGTAAGGGAGATTTTTAATTAAATAACTAATACTCTAAATTCAGCTAAGATATTTCATAATTCCATTCAAGTATTTCTATCATTGCTATTACAAATGCTAATGTATAAAATAGATATATTCTAATTTTTCTTTCATTTAATTGCTAAAAATTTCATCACAAATAGGATTGAGAACAATTATTACAGATGTTAACACTAAATATGTGTTAGTAAAACGTCTACAATTCACTATTTTGAACCTTTAAACAACAGCACAGAGAGGTTTCCTTTCATGATACACATTTTTTTAATATTTAAAATCCTTTCAAAATTGGCCAAAATTGGGAACAATACAATTGTTAAGGGGCCTTACTGATGATTTAGATGATGATTCAGGGATTTCTTTACCAAGATTTTGCTCTTTTCTGTTTAGTTTTACCTTCATAAAAAATTAACCATTCCAGGCATGAGATCTCAAAATCTGTGCATTACAAATACAAGCCTTAAAGTTTCCCTTAACTATTGTTATTACTTACATATTATAATGAAAATATATTTTACCTGCAAAATCTGTGTGGGGGATACTTCACCATTGGTTTCAGTTGCAAAAGACAACATATGCTCTGGGAAAAAATACTGACAAAACAATACAGGTTAAGTTATTCCAAAGCCCGTGCTAGAAAACCATTCTACTATGACTATTACAGTAATCTACAACAAAAATTCTTTAAATCGTGTGTTTAAAATTCACCCAAAGTGCTTTTTAAAATGACACTTCCTGGACCCCACCTTCAGGTACCCAAATAAGAGGCTAGGAGTAGGGCTTAGAGAGCAGCAAACACCCTCAGATGATGTTCATGCAGAGAGCCACGGACATCATGTTAAAAAACACTGTCTCCAGGTTGACAATTTACTTGTTTTTATAAGTCTTCCCTGTGTCCTGCAACCATTCTAGCAGGTACTAAAGGACTGTTAGCTAAATTTTATAAAGTAAAGACTCACATAGGTAAAGGGTATACTCAAGTTCTCAGCCCACAGTGTAGAGGAGCCAGGATTTACACTAAGGCCAGGGAGCTAACAGTCCTTCCACCTACTATTTTTCCAAACTTGCTTACCCATAAAATTCACTCACAGCAGTTGTTTGAAATAGGAATTCCTAGGCCTCATTCCTGAAGAGTCTGATTCAGTGGGTCCTGGATCTTATGTTTGTTACAAGCCCTCACCTCTCCCCAGGTAATTTTTATGACCAGACAAATTTGGGGAAGTATATTCTATTACTCTTCCTCTAGGACAGGGTTTTGCAACAGTAGTTCTATTAACATTTGCTCTGTAAATACTGTGCTGTGGGGGCTGTCCTATACATTGCAGGATGGTTAGCAGCATTTCTGGCCTTCCTCACCAGCAGCTATGACTAAAAATGTCACTAGATATTTTCAAATCACAGCCTTCCGAGTTGAGGACCACTGCTCTAGGTCTACAGAATGAACGTTTGTCGCCTTGTTTAAATTAAAATTAAAATAAGATAAAACCAAAAACAAGCACTAAATTATATGTCTTTATGACTTTTAAATTGCTTTTAATAAAGATTCACAACAAGAAAACAGTTTGCCTTCAAATTCTAATTCTATTTAATTTTTATTAGGGCACATATTTTCTTTGTCAAAGATCATCCCATCATGTTTCCACTAATAGGCGCAAATAAAAGAGAAGTTAAGAGGTCTTTCAGAGTTTGAAAAATATTCCATTATGATAAGTATCATATATTTTTCATGAAGGATAACTTCAATCTAATTATCCAAAACAGTATAAAAATATACTGCAGAGACAAAAAACAATTCTAAAATAATGAGCCCAGAAGCTATTCTGACTTCTCAAGATCCCTTGTCTTCATTAGAATGTGACATAACATTTGTTTTTTTTTAAAGAGAACTACAATGAAAGTAGTATTTACTAGATAATGCATTGCTCTTTATCTCATTTCCACTTAGCTAAGTAATTACTACACTGAAAACAAAAGAATTTGGAATAGCAAGATTCATGTCAATCTTAAATTACTGGATAAGTTGCAACACTCCCAACAATCATCAATCTATTTTTACTTTAGAAATTTTCTTATTTAAATTTCCTAAATTCTATGAAGATTATTAAACTGTCATATTTTAAAACCTGTTTAAGAACATCTAATAATTCATTCCTTAAATCAAATGTACAACTGTTTTTCTTAAAATGCAAGAAGCAATAGTTCCTCAAAACTATGTATGTTAAATTCTGTGATGATGTTGACTAATCATTGTTAGAATAAGTAATGTGACTAATTTTAAAGGACCAGAATTCTTGCCTAAAATTTACCATAAAGAACTTTGTTTTATTTATAGTGGCTCTTTTCTTCATATAAAATAAAATAAAATTTAACTAATTCATTTATTTTTCATAAGTCTTCATAGGAAATTTCACTTACCATTGGGTTTTTAAAGAATTCATATTTGGCATAATTTTTTCTAAAGTATAGCTTATTTTCTTCTTCCATTCCCCAGTTAGATAGCACTTCAGTCACAACCTCATGGTCTTCTATTGTTCTTTCTGCAAAGAATATTTCAGTGAGTATATCAACGGATGGATGGATGGATGGACGAATGAACATACAGGTGGGTAGACAGATGATAGATAGATGATAGACAGACAGAGGATATAGGTAGTGACATGTAAATTTTAAGTTTGATAACAAATCTATATTAAGAAAATTGTAGCTATTATTTTTGTACAATACATCATGGTGACAAAATTAAAATATTTGCCTCAAATTTGAACAATTCAGCCCATGAAGAGATAAAAGATTCTGACAGGTTCAATATGCATTTAAGATAAATAATCTGGATAGTTGAGAAAAATTAAAATAAATGCCATAAAGGGAACATATTAGTACAGGTACAATTTTTTAGGAAATCTAATTTCTTGCGGTAATTTTATGCTTTCAAAACTAATGTTTAAAAAATATATTTTGAATTAACAAAATATAATTAGGTAGGGTAGAAGGAACTTATGGAGAAAGGCATTTATATGAAATAAGCAATGAGAACTTTAAAGAAGTGACCATAACATGCAAAATACTTATTTAAATAAGAAACTATGAAATTCATAGCAGTACCATTCATACTAGCCCCAAACTGGAAACTACTCAAATGCCTATCAACATGAGAATAAATAAACTGTGTAAAAGCACACAGTAAAATATATACTACAACAACACGCCACTGTATTCATGAGTTTTACAAACATAATATTAAGTGAAAGAATTCAGACATAAGAGTACATGCTACATTCCACTTATATCATGTTCAACAGAAGTAAAATAAATCTAAGGTATTAGAAATCAAGGTAATGGGGATAGTGGGTGTGGAAAATATTCTCTTGATCTGGGCAATGGATACTCAGGTATATGCAATATGTGAGAATTCATCAAGTTGTACACATATGGTTTATTCACTTTTCTTAAGGAATGTCATACTGCAATAACAAGTTAAAAAGTGTGAAATGACTAACTCCAAACAGCTAAATAAGGAATATAGAAACCCTCTGCCTTTTTAAGGTACTTCTAGGACCTTTTTCAAAAGTATCTGTGTCTGAGAAATTCAACACTCAGTAGTGATCTGTGACCTATAACACCGGAACCCTGGAAAGTAATGTCAGACTTAACCAGAAGCTTATTCATCTGAAAGGAAGGTTTTGTGAGTGCTCAATGAATATGGATGAGTTTGAGCTAAGTGTGTATCAACACTCCAGGTTCTGTTCCTAACTCTGACTGCTCTTTTTCTGTCTCATTGACTGGCCCCCATAGCTCCTTTTCCCTCCTAAAATACAGTCCTTGGCTCAACTCTTTTCTTCCCCTTTCTCTAACCTAATTCATGCTCCCCTCTTCAGCTACTATGTCTGTCAATTTCCTTGGAATGAATTATCTGGCTATAGTCACTTTCATTCACATTCCAGTCCTAACTGCTAGACTTGCCACCCCCTCAAACACAATTTGTCTACAACCAAAGTCATTATGGCAGTGCCTCAAAATAAAAAAAATAAAATAAATTTCAGAAATTCTGCTTCCAAGTATATAACCAATAACAGTGAAAGCAGGGAATGAAACATATATCTGTACACCAACGTTCACAGTAGCATCATTCACAATAGCAAAAAGGTGGAAACAAATAAATGGATAAACAAAATGTAGTATAGACATACATTGGATTATTTCCCTTAAGAAGGAATGAAATTCTGATACATGCTACAACATGGGTGAATCTTAAAGATATTATGCTATGTAAAATAAGACAGACATAAATAAATAGTTATTATAGGATTCCATTTACATAAGGTACCTAGAATTAAGAAATTCATAGAGACAAACAGTAGACTGGTGGTTTCCAGAATGGTGGTAGGGATGGGGAATGAGAAGAATTAAGGAGTTATTGTTTAATGAGTTGAGAGTTTCAGAATGAGAAAATAAAAATGTTATAGAGATAACAGTAGTAGTTACAAAACAATATAAATATATATAATTCCAGTGAACTGTACCTTTAAAGATGGATAAAATGTTAAATTTTACGTTATGTACATTTTACCAAAAAACAAGTCATCTCCCATTTTCTCCTCTCAAACTGCTTCTTCCGAAATTCTCCTAACTCCATTACATCTTTCTCCATATCCATCCAATATCCTCCACTTGTTAGCCCTAGATACTACCCTGTTTCCCAGAAAATAAGGTAGTGTCTTATATTAATTTTTGCTCCCAAAGATGCACTAGGTCTTATTTTCGGGGGGGATGCCTTATACGTACTTCAGCGAGAGGCAAAACTGTAAGTAGGTCTTATTTTCAGGGAATGTCTTACTTTCGGGGAAACACGGTAGAAATTCTTCCTCCTAGTGTCTCCAACACAACCAACGACACTCCACCGTTCCTGCTATCACCATTCCAATTTAGACCTTCATCTTTTCTTAACTAATCTTCAAGCCTCTACTTTACTGTTCTTCCAATCCAACCTGGCCCCTGAAGTCATAGGAAACCCCAGAGAACTTTTGTATCAATGTGACATCTGCTCAAAAAGCTTGCCAACTTCCTACTAGTTATGAGATAAATCCATGTAGTCGAACAGTTATGATCCATTAATCAATCCATCTATTAGACAAATACTTATTGAAGGCCTACCATGTGTTAGACATTCATTGTGGGGCCTGAAATTTGTAGTCTACAAGACAAAAATCGCTGCCTCACATAGCTTTCATTTTACTGTAAAGACATGGACAATAAATAAAATGTAAATCTTAAAAGGTGGTTATAAATATGACAGAGGAAAAAGAACAGGGAAGAAGGAGAGAGGAGGGCACAGAGGAAAGGAGTCCATTTTTCAATAGCTTGCCAGGGAAGGCCTCACTGAGAAGGTAAAGTTTGAACAAAGATTGAGAGAAGAGGGCATGAGCCAAGCAGATTATCTAGAGCAGGCATCTCCAACTTGCAGCCTAGGGAGGCTCTGAATGAGGCTCAACACAAATTCTTAAAACATTATGAGATTTTTTGCAACTTTTTTCTTTTCCTTTCCTTTCTTTTCTTTTTCTTTTTTTTTTACATTTTTATTTATTTATTTATTTATTTATTTTGACAGGGAGAGAGAGAGATACAGAGACAGAGAGAGAACTGAACTGGGGGAGCTCCCACTTCAGCATATGGGTCCGCACAGGCCAGGACCAGGATTTGATCCCTGGTCCCCGGTGCTGCAAAGTGAGCGCCTAACCCACTGAGCCATCCTGGATTCCCCTTCTTTTTTTTTAATTGTTAAATTTAATGGGGTGACATTGGTTGGTAACAATCAGATAGGTTCCAGATGCACACGTCCACATCACATCACCCATGCATCGCACTACGTGCCCACCTCCCAGAATCAGCTCCCCACCCTCCACCATATATCCGGTGCCCACTCCCACCTCCCCCCACAACTTTCCCTCCCCACTCCTCCTCCCTCTCCAGGTAACCACCAAACTATTGAGTGTTTCCATAATGCTGGTGCCCTCTCCCACCTCCCCTCCCTCTCTCCCTCCCACTTCGTCCCCTTCCCTTAGGCAATTAGCAAGCTATTGAGTGCATCCATAGGTCTCTGTGTCTGTTACTTTCAGTTTTATATTCCACCTATAAGTGAGGTCATGTGTTTCCTGATTCTTTCAGTCTGACTTATTTCGCTTAATAAGATGGTCTCTAGGTCCATCCATGTTGCCACAAATGACTGTATTTCAGCAAATATTATACTGAATGGGGAAAAGCTGAAGCCTATTTTTCTAAAATCTTTTCTTTTTTTTAAAGCTCATCAGCTATTGTTATTGTTAGTGTATTTTATGTGTGGCCCAAGAGAATTCTTCCAATATGGTCCAGGGCAGCCAAAAGGTTGGACACTGCTGACCTAGAGGAAGAACAAGAACAAAGTTCTTCAGGCAAGAACAAGGCTGGTATATTTGAAGTACAGCAATGAAGTTAATGTGGCTGAAGCTGAGCGAACAAAGGACAGAGTATCAGAAGATGGGGTTAGAGAAGTAATGGTGATGCACTGGGGAAATTGGGTAAAACCCTGTGGCTTGTCATCAGGATTTGGCTTTTCCTCTGAGTTAGATAACAAGTCATTCTGAACAGAGACATACCATGAATTGACTTAGGTTTTCATTGGATCAAAGTGTCTGCTGAGTGGAGAACTGATTTTAAAAGACTTAAGGGTAGAAGCAGGAAGACTATTTAGTAGAATATATAATTAACAAGGGGAGAGATGATGTGGTTTGGATTAGAATAGGAGCAGTCCACATATAAATACTAGGCAGAATCTGGATATATTCTGAAGCATAGCCAACAGGATTAACTCACAAGTTGGATATGGAATGTAAAAGAGAGGGAGTTGGTTAGGAAGACATGAACGTTCTTAGCCTAAATAAGCTCTTAGAAAAATTGTGTTGCCATTAATGAGTTCACTAGACTGAAACACAAACTGGTCTGTGTGTGTATGTGGCAGGGGTTAGAGGTATGTGGATCCAGCAGTCACTGAGATATTGAGTGGGAAGCTATATCCCTAAAAATCTTTATATCCTTACTTCTGTCTACTTCTCCCAGAAACCCAGCTGGTATTTTCAAGCTTATGAAACACAGGTTCTCATTATTAAACATATTACCTGCTAAGCACTATATCTATACTCTTTGTAACCACAATAGGAGAAAATTTCAAGGTATTAAGCAAGATGCTTGCTTATTTATTTTACCAATCTGTGATTCTTTGTACCAATTACCTCTCTCTACCACTAAGAAAACAGCATATGTTCCACCCTCAAGATATACTATACAAAGAGGAAAATAATAACAGATGCATTTGCTTTACTTTTGAGCTTCAAAGTAGACTGTATCAATCTTTGACAAACACAACTGCTTGGGAAGACTCACACTTAGCAAAAACTTCATTGCCTCATACAGGGACCTACCCTCTGTCCTCTGGGGAAAGAATTGAAGCTAAGGGGTTAGTGGAGGAAAGAGTAGAGTGGAAACTGAAAGGAAGCTAGAAAATCAGAAGGGAAAGTCAGAAGGGGAAGAGCTTTCTTTGCAGCCCTAGGGTCCAAGGATCAAGTACTGGCCCCAGCCTGCGCAGCCCCATATGCTGAACTGGGGTGAGTTTCCCATGTGCGAGGCCCCCAGTTTGGTTCTTGCCGGGGCAAGCTTCCCATGTGTGGGAGGCCCCCAGTTTGGCCCCCAGCTTGCAGGAGCATGCCTCCCATGTGGGGTGGTACCTGGCCCAGTTCCCACCTCACGCAGCTCCACACCCACCTGTGTGGAATGAACACATGTCAAAAACTGATGGGCCTCCCCCTTCTCTCTGTCTCTCTCTTTCTCTGTCTTTCTCTCTCTCTGTCAAAATCAATAAAACAAATCTTTAAAAAAGAAAAGGAAGTAAGCAAATGGTGTAGGTCCCCAGTGACCCTGTGTCCTTTCCCCTTCCAGAACTAAAAACCTTTCAGGGTGAGAACCTGATGGTGGTAAGTTTAATGGTGGTATATGGCTCAAATCAGACTGTAGCCTTGGGAGACCTCTAGCCTCAGGTAGAAGCCCTGTGCCTGGTATGGTGGAGAAGCAATAGTTGAGTGCAACATCAAGGCAGATGAGTCCATAGCATCCCAGCCTGGAGAAAGCATTTCAGTAGTACCCAGTCCCCCAGAAGGAGCACGGAAGGGCCAAGAGAAGACCATGAACTTAAGGGTTAAGGGGCTCTGTGGTATAGTCAGCAAACTTGAGAGGAGCAAGAGTTTCCAAAATAAGAGGAGTTGGACAAGACTTAGATAAATGTTCCTCTGGGACTTAGATGCCTCACCAGAGTGTTGGGACAGTGAAAGTAGGTCCAGTCCTTCAATTGAAAGTATTTTTGGGGAAGCTGGGATGGCTCAGTGGATTGAGTGCTCTCTTTGCAGCCTCAGGGACTGGGGATCAAATCCTGGCTCTGGCTCCTGCGGACCCATGTGCTTAATTAGGGCGTGTTTCCCAGGCAGGAGGCCCCCAACCTGGTTCCTGCCCTGCGCGGCCCCCACCCACCTGTGTGGAATGAAACCATGTTGAAAACTGATGCCATACAACTATGGAGACTGCTCTGGGCACTCCCCCTTCTGTCTCTCTCTGTCTGTCTGTCTCTGTCTCTGTTAAAAACAATAAAATACATCTTTAAAAAAACGTATTTTAAACTTTTATATAACTCATTTACAGAACCTGAATTTATTATTTACCCCAACAAAACAGAAAAATATCCATAAAGCAAACAAATAATAGATAATTAAACTGTCTTCCTTTAAAGGTAGGCAACTAAGAGACAAAAATTCAAGTTATAGAAATAAAGGAAGTTGGGAAGCTGAGATGGCTCGGTGGGTTGAGCGCTCACTTTGCAGCGCCGGGGACCGGGAATCGAATCCCGGCCCTGGCCCCGGCCCCGGCCTGTGCAGAACCATATGCTGAACTGGGAGCTCCCCCAGTTCAGTTCTCTCTCTGTCTCTATCTCTCTCTCTCTCTCTCTCTCAAAAAATAATTATAAATAAATAAATATTAAAAAAATAAATAATAAATTTAAAAAAAAAAGAAATAAAGGAAATTAAATCTTTGCAAGTCTCAGTCTCAGACCGTTTCCATTTAAATTTTGTAATGTTTGCAGTAGTCTGAATAATGGCTCCACAGACATCAGGCTGTAATCTCTGGAACTTGTAAATGTTAACTTGTAGAACAAAGCCTCTGAAGGTGCTTTTAACTTAAAGATACTGAGAAGAAGAAATTATCCTGGATTATCCACATTGGCACTAAACCCAAACACAAGCATCCTTATAAGTGAGAGACAGAAGCGATTTGACACAGACAGAAGAGAAAAGAGCAATGTGACCACAGAGGCAGAGACTCAAGTGATGCAGCCACATGCCAAGGAATGGTGGCAGTCCAGAAGCAGGAAGAGGCAAGGAGTGGATTCCCCCTAATGCCCTCCAATAGAATGAAGCCCTGCCAACTCCCTGATTTCAGCCCAGTGTAATTTTGGACTTACCTCCAAACTGCTAAAAGATTACAATTCTGTTGTTTTAAGCCACCACATTGGTGGTAATGTGTTACAACAGCCTTAGGAAACTAATACAATAATGTAATGAGCAAAGTTTATTTCCATTTTATAGAAAATTCAACTGATGTTCAAAATAATGAGCATCTAGGAACCAGAATGGGAGTCACCGGCTCTGTCCTCTACACAGCACTGCCTCTGCCTCACTGCAGTTCCCTCTGTGGGGCATCCCAGGCCGCCTCTTTATATACTACTCATTCTTTCTGTATCAGCTAAAATATCTCTCATGATCCTGCAGTTCTCATGTTTCAATCGCCTCAAATTCCTTTATTTTGCAATCTGTTAAATAATTGCTAATTAAGTGAAAAATAAACAATCACATTTTGTGTGGAAGGGGGAAAAATAACGGGCAATATTTCCAGCTACCTCAATTTTAAAATATATTTTTATTTATTTATTTTTGACAAAGAGAGAGAGAGAGAGACAGACAGACAGACAGACAGAGAGACAGAGAGACAGAGAGAGAACTGAACTGGGGGAGCTCCCAGTTCAGCATATGGTTCCGCACGGGCCGGGGCCGGGATTCGATCCTCGGTCCCCAGCGCTGCAAAGTGAGTGCTTAACCCACTGAGCCATCCTGGCTTCCCCCTCAATTTTAACCTGACATAAAAATAATGCAAATCGTGTGAATCTGAACTGCATCAAAAAAGAAAATTTAAAAAAAGGACAGAAAAAAAGCAAGCACATTTGAACAGCTATGACAAATGTGTAACAAAAGAACTAGCATAGTATATGTGGTCTCTATATACAAAAGCAGCAGCAGTCTAGTCAGAGTTTTGTTGAATACATGCAAATAAAACTCAGCATACCTAGATCTAGAAAGGAAAAATAAGGGCTATGGTACTTTCAAAAAATTTCAAAGAACTATAATACCAATTGTTTAAATAACATAAGCACTAACATCAGAAAAATATGCTGGTTATCTTAAGAAGAAAAATTTATTTAAATAAAGATAGCAAAAATTAGTGTATGTGAGAAAGCAAAAGACATACTTTCCATTCCTTCAAAAAAGATTTCTGGTACTATTTACTGAAAATTCAGATAACATAGAAGAAAGCAAATGAACCAAGTCCAGACAATCAAATGCAGCTACAGGTTCTTACCTCAGATATTCATCTGATAATAGAGTTAAAAATGTCTTATTATAGAATCCAGTTTTTAAAATATTATATTCTATTAAAATAATCTTTTTAAATTTATGCATCCTCATCCCATTTGGATACACTGTATTATACCATCCCCCAAGCAAGTCTCATTATGTCTAAGGATTAACGCTATAATAATCCAAATAACCCTAAAAGGAATAATCGATGATCAGTTAATCATATCTTACAGAAAATTAGTAGTTTTTAAAGGCAGATAGCAAATAAATACAGACCTTAACAGGGAAAAAGTTCAACATGAAGAAAAAGGAGCCCTAAATAGATTACTCTGAAAGGAAAAAAACATGCTTAAATGGGAGGTGAAAAGTTACCAAAGACAAGTTTTATTTTGCCTACACAGAAGACATCATACCAAGTCCTAAGAAAGGAAAAAGAAAAACAAAGCAAAAGAAAATACTAGACTAGATAGCTTTTAATACTTTCTCTTGACTCTTCTTTAGCCCCATTCTAAAACCAAGCAGATTTCAACCAACTAAGTAACCCTACTAAGTAAATTATATTTTTATAATCAAAATGGTATTAGAAAGTATCATTCAGGATGCCAGGCAGAATAGCTCGGCAGGTTGAGCACTTGCCTTGCAACCCAGAGGTCCAGGGACCCATTCCTGTCCCCGACCCATGCAAATTTATATGCTGAACTGAAGCACAAGTGTTAACTGCCAGGATGACAGGGAAGGTTCTCACTTCCTATGTGGGAGACCCCCAGTTCAGTTCCTGCCCAGCACAGCCCCACATCCACATGTGTGGAATGAAACTATGTTACAACTACTGATGTACAACTATGGAGACTGCTCTGGGCCCTCCTTCCTCATCCCTCCTCTCTGTCTCTTCCTCCTTCCCTCCCTGTCTCTTTTAACCTTCTCTCAAACAACAAAATGGATTTTTTTTTTTTTAAAAGAAAGAAACTATCACCCAGATATTTTTTCAGTTACCATTTGAGAAATGACATCAGGTAACTTTCACATAGACTCATGATTATTTTACAGAGCTTATTTTTAAAACTATAAATCCATCTAAAAGACATTAAAACATATCACTAAAACTTCAAAGATATATCTATTTTTAAAAGTTTTTTTGATTTTGAAAAAGTATATCTTAGGCATTGAAAAGTGAATTACAATGATCGATACCACTCCTATGTAGGCAGGAAAACAGGAAAGACACCATTCTTAAAGCACTTCAACACAGCAAAAAGGAGGAAAAAGTCAAAGAAAGCCTCCAAAAGAGTAAAAATAAATAAATAAAAAATAAATCATTTTAAAACAAAAACAAAACTTTTATATTCCTTTAAATTTAATTTTTGTTTCTGACAGATCAGTGAAGTCTTATAGAATATTACCAAATAATGACTACTACATATAAGTCAGTTTTCTATTTAATTTTCAGAAAATTTTTCTTTAAAGAAAAAAACAAAGAGTAGAAGAAAGAAGTTTCTTCTGAAACTGTTGATTTAACTTCAGAGTCTTTTAAAAAACCTCAATCCTCCCAGTATGGAAAGTCTTCACCTGTGTGACCTTCTGCCTGGATTTCTTCGCTGAATCTTCCGAAAGTATGGCATGGCACTCAAATAGAAACCTGAGACCCTACTCGTCTCATCACTTGATAAGAGAAGAAACAAGAGTGGCTTTTACCTTTAATTCACCCAGAAAACAATTCTTTGTATACCTCTGTTACAGGCAACTCCAGGAGACAAACGGTCCTTGTACTCCTCTACACTAGGTAGAAACTACATACATTTTGTCAATCTTATTTTCAGATAAAAATGAACAACCTCTGACCAAGCAAAACAAAAACTGGAGAAGTAAGGAATAAAAGAAGGCTCAATTTCTAAAAGGTTCCTTAACCTAAGAAAACTACTTAATACTAGCAAGATCCCCCAGAAAATTGCCATTGCCAAATTCAGCTCACCAAGTGCAATAAGAGGAAAATCCTGACACTTCAGCTTGATAAGCACAAAGGCCTTGTGGATCATTCTTCAGCAAATCGAAATAGCCCTCATATTAACTCAGACTCAATGATCACAACCTGTATTCATAGAAGGCCTTATTTTTTCATAAAGTGTTTGCATATACATTCTCTCAACCTGAATTGCTTAAAAAGAGCTCCAATAAATTCTAAATTACCTACTGCATTCTTTAAGGACCCAGAGAAAATTTCCATCTGGGCATGGTATGTGATTTCTTCGGCTTCTTTTTCTTGTCTTTTCCTTCTAGGTATATTGTAATCCATCCTTTGAACTGTTCGATATAAATATCTTAACAGTGGAGCAGAGCTTAATTCAAAAACTACTTCTTTGTCCTAAATCCCAGGTTGCAAAGATGTATGTATACACAGAGTTCCAGCTGTCATGAAATTATTGTCTAGTTGTAATAATATGATCACTATTAATATAGTTGTAAAACATGTTACTGCAGCACAAAAGATAGGTACTTGGCCCAACTTCTGGGAGATGTCTGAGCTAAGTCTTTAAAAATTGGGCTTATTTTTTTTTTCCGATTACTCAAATAATACATTTCCATTATAGACCACTGATAAGCACAATCCATCTTTAAGGCCGTCAATCAGGAATACCAAGCACTTAACATTTCAGTAGAGTACCCTCCTGGCCTTTCTCTGATCTGTATGTGTACCCATGTATAGATTTTTCACAAAAGTTAGAAAATACTTTTTACATATACACATATATAAACACATATACATCTCTAAACTTTGTGAAAAATACACACTTTTATTCAATCATCATTGTAATCTGACATTTGCCCATATCAATCATCAAAGAGCTCCAAAAACATACACAAAAGCTGCATAACTGACATCCGATGGGTATATTGTAACTTACAACATTCCCCAATTAGTATAGCACTGGGTTTTATTTTTCTAATTGATATTGTAAATAATCCCGCTAAAATTGCCTTAAACCTACTTCTTGTGCAAGTCTGCTTGTTTCCCACAGCTACCTATGGCATGTGGACAGTATATCCACATGTCATCTCCCAGGACACAATTCATGCCTATCACTCGAGTGCTTCCTCACCACTCTGTTATTTTGGGGATTTTCATTTCCTAATGGTTATACAGGTAGGATTGGTGACAGCAAGTAGCCTGACTTTCTCAAGGAACAGCTTCTGAGCAGCAGAAGCCTTTGCCTAGAAGACTAGGCATATGGAAGAGGAGATGTGTCCCCTATCTGCTCTCAGATGGAAAAGGTGACTTTGCTTCTTATGGCTGAGCAGGGGCTGCCTCCCACTGCTTTGCTCTCTCTCCTCTCCCTAATTTGTCGCACAGGGTTAGCTTTCAATCACCTTGGACAGCTGAGGTTTTTCATCTTACTTTGTGTCCATAGTACTTTTAGGAAACAGCTTGTGGTTCTACTGTACTGACGTATGTTTACTATAATTCCAAGTATGCCTCAGAAGGTGCACAGTAGTTAGCCAGGTAAAGGTGGGCAAGAGAGCTCTTCCTGAGAGTCTTAACAGCATGAGCAAGCAAAGCAAGGAATAGAGAAGCCCGTGTATGCCAGCAACTTCACATAGCTCCCTAGTCTATAAACTAGAGGAGAGAGGGGTGAGACACAAGGCTGGAGATTAGAGAGGTAGTCAGATCACAGGTGCTACAAGTCCTGCAAAGGACATTGGACCCTAAGACAAGGAGAATCTGGCCTGCATGCAGATGGATGATTTTGTTATATCCAGAGGCAAGAGAGTAGTTTTAAGACTAAAGGAATCCCTGAGGAAAGAGGTGATGAGACTTGAATTCAGGCTAAGAGGATACGTACTGAAAAGGAAAAATCTGTTGGACCAAATTATAAGCACTCTTCACTAGCTTCATATTTTCCATTTCCAATCTTAGTCCCCTAAACACAGTGTCACATGTCCTAAAGGCTTCACAATTATTTCTGCTGGTGATGAATTGGGGATGGCCGCAACTTTAATGGCTGGTAAATTCCAAACAGCACAGTAAAACCAACTACATATCAGCTCCAACCACAAAAAGAAACACTTAAGCCTCTTTCGTAAAAAAAAGAAGTGAAGAAGCAGCTTCAAAGCTGGGGGATGTGAAGAAGCATCCTCTCACTGGCACTGTGCATTAATTGCTTCTTTCTTAAAGGGATCACGTGGGTATAGCTGCACCCATAAAAATGGTATCATTAAAAGCCTACAGTAATCCGTTTTATTTATTAAAGCTACTCCACAATGACATTCATAATGGAAATCTCTGTCCCTAGCAATGACATAAAAATACAATTAATTCCTCTTCCTAAGGAGTCTAGAGCTTTGTGCTTGAGGTATTGTGTTAATTGCCATTGCTTCATACCATGGCTTCGAATTAGGAATCAAATGGGAGCAAGACAAACATGGATCCCATTAAGTTCCAGAGGACTTAAAACTGAAGTCGTCATCCCCCGCCCACCCCCACCCCCAATCTTCCTTTTAACGTTTATAGAAGCAGAGGGCTCCATCTCGGGAACTACAGTGACACCCAGTGGTTGTGAAGTAAAACATATCAGTAACAAAACGGTTTATTATATTATGAGCAAGAGGAAATATTTGTTGATACACTGATATTTTAAATTCACTGTCTATATAAATGTGTGTACAACTAGAAACACATCATAACCTGATCCAAATGAGGCAAATCATCAATTTATTACAAAATCAGGATGTTTAGCTGCCTTTGATGATTTACTTCACCTATTAAAACTTCGCAGCAGTATTTACTAATAATTATGGGCAGAGGATGTAAAATATTGATAGTGTATTCAAACTTCCAAAGAGCATATAACTTTATATTGTGTACAATTCAAGAACAAGTTGTTTCAAATGTGATCCTCTTGATCAGCAGAAATAAATAGCTGGCTCTGCTGTAAAGGGATCCAGGTTAGATCAGTTTGATCCCAGTAATAGCAATACTACCTTAGCAAAGATTTATCTGAAAATGTACTGGAGGGTTCAAAAATGTAAATTTATAGGGGAAGCCAGGATGGCTCAGCAGGTTGAGCTCTCACACTGCAGCCCCAAGGTCCAAGGATCAGTTCCAGTCCTGGCCTTGGCCCAAGGGGACCCATGTGCTGAACTGAGGTGTGCTTCCAGCCCATTTGGGCATGCCTCTCATGTGAGAGGCCCCCAGCTCATGGAAGCACACCTCCCATGCGGGAGGCTCCCTGTATTGTTCCTGCCCAGCACAGCCCTGTGCTCACCTGCAGAATGAAACTATGTCAAAAACTAATGCCATACAACTAAGAAGACTGCTGTGGGCCCTCCCCCTTCTTTCTTTCTCTCTCTCTCTCTCTCAAAATAATAAAAATAATTTTTTAATGTAATTTTATAGCATGCATGATAGATAGGGATGGAGTGTGAAACAGACAAACCAACCACAGAATCCAGGAACATTTGCATGACCTTGTGGTGTGAGGGGAAAGCAACATTCTTTCCTGGAAAATGCATACACTTTAGAACCTGACAGCACTTTGATTTGTGCAAGGTTTGACTCTGGGCAAGGTATTTCATCACTGAGTCTTTGCATTACGGTACTCAATGTAAAATAAAGACTAAAAAAAACATGCCTTGTGTAAAAAATATACCTTGCAGCAAAGTTGCTATGAGGCAAACTATTGAGAGCATCTATCAAGATTAATGTAAAATCTCTCACTCAATGCCTTGCATATGTAAGATATACATTAACAGTAGTTACCACACATATGCATTCATATTAAATGCTAAGAATACTGCCGTTTCTTTTACCACATAAAATATCACCCTTAAACATACTTTAGATTCCATAAATCTACCATATTCCGAATATCCAATGCTCTTCCTTCTGACTTTAGTGATTTGGAGTACACTTTAATAGATCAGAAGCAGCAATAGTAGCACATCTACTAAAAACACAGAATGTCTCAAAAACTTTCCTAAGCTTTTCTTGGATATTAAAGTGAACTAAAGTGCAGAAAACCCTCAACTTCCTTCTATACCAGAAATCAAAATGTTCTTACCAACAAGGATTCAGAATCTTATGAACTCTAAACCTCAAAAATGTACAGACTATTGTAACATGAAAATGATATGACAGGGTGCATACAACTAGCAGAGATAAGAGAAGGGCCAGGATCAATCCAGGAAGCCCCCAAAAGGCCAAAACTTGCATGCTGGACTTTAGTAGTATATCTGAAAAACTAAATCAGATCACAATGCTCTCTGACTAAAAGATCACCCATTGCTTTTCCTCCCACTCTGTTTAAGAGTCAAGCCCTCTCCATGGCCTGAGACCTTTTGTGAGCTGCCTCTACAGCAGCTCCATGAAGCCCTCTCCCATTACTTCCCACTAACTGATGCCACTCCCAACCCAGCAGCCTTGGTCTAGAACAATCTTGCATTCAACTGCAAGGCCTGCTGCTGTCAGCTTCAGGCCTCTACTCAAATCTCTCTGCTGGAGAGGCCTTCCCCTTGCCCTCTACTTAAGTGTACCTCCTCCTCCCCGCCACCACCCCCTGACACCCCCACCCCGCCTTCCCACCCCTCTCTCATCTTCTTTTTCTCCCTGGTGCTTACCATCACTTAAAGGACTACACATTTTACTCACTGGTCCTTTTCTCCCTGCTAGAATGCAAACTCTCAAGGGCAATATCTTTTGTCTATTTTGTTCATAAAGTTACCTCAAGATACATACACAGAATAGTTTGGGTACAAAACAGTAAATATTTACTAAACTGAGGAAAGCAATAGGGGAAGGCAGGGGATGTTCCTAGTTTCTGTGGAGTCTATAAAGTAAAAAAATATAAAATATAAAATAAAAAGCTAAAAACACTCAGGATGTATTTTTAGTGCACACAGACAAAGAAGGCAGTCTATAAAAGTGAGCACATAGTGTATTTAGAGATTATGCTATAACAGAGAAACTAATAAATGTCATCTCAGTGTTATATAATTATGGATAATATTGTTTACTTCTTGACATCTTTACTTCTTAGTTACTTACAATTAGCTGAATTATTTTTGCATGAAATATATTTTTTTAAATAACAGATACTACTACCCCCCTCTCTTTTAGAATTCTATTCACTGAAAATTCATTATGTCAGTCAAAGAGAGGTCAAGAGTATCTCCTGAACAATATACAAAGCTGAGTAGTTGGTCACCAAAGTTTGGGCAGACAGCTTGTCCACTGGTTCTCTGTATCACAAGCACTCACAGAAGATTTACAGGTGAAGGTGTCAGCAGTTCATTCTCTTAACAAGAGCATCTGCATATCCTATTTAAGGAGGGAAACCCACTCTAGTTCTTCTCATTCATTTTAATATGCAAACGAAGAAAAAGTTACTTTATACCACTATTAGAATAGTTACTGCAAGAGTATTTATAACCCATAGATAAAAAATAAATGTATATAAACAAATTTTATATTTTTTTATATTTTGTATTTATATTTTATGTTGAAGAAGACCAACAGTGGTTCCACTCTTATTACACTGTTAGATAGAGAAATGGAAGCCAGTAAATCAACTACACATTAGTATTTGGGTAAAATTTGTGTCTGCAATTTTTCTACTATTTTAAAGATGTGATCTAAGTAAAAAAAAAAAGGAACACAAGAGCTCTAGAACTAAATTTCTTTCTCATAAGCTTTGGTCTCATGCATGGTTGATGAACCCATAAGACAATATTCTCACACCTTTGATTTTATTTGAGTAGTTTCCAGAAAACACAGCAATGAAGAAATTTATTTCTATTAGATGTCTAAAATTTTAATTTATTATGCAGCTCAAATGAATTCTTAATGTTCCATTTTAAGCCTCTACATTAAAAGATGTGTGCATTTTATTCCCTAATATAACTAATATAACTTGCAGTGGTCTCAGTGAAAAGTGCTTCATTTATAGAGTAGATTTTTACTACTGAACTTCAAGCCTTTTGTTAAGGATATATTGTCATGACCATAACAACAACAAAAAATTTTAAAGTCTCCTAAAAAGAAAAATTTAAGAGTATAAAATACTATAATTATATATTATGCTAATTAAGAGTTATGTTCTGACAAGCCTTAAGTAGGTGAAATAGTTTGGAATATGGCAGATATCTAATGAGAGGTAACATAATATTTCTAGGAGATGAATGATCATGAATAGAAGTGAAATTAGTCATAAATGGCGATGAAGAGAGTATAGGTAGGGCTTTTTCAGCCCTAGGAAGGTGAGACAGTTAGTCGACCTAGTCAGTATAGCATCCCTTCACAATTCAGGTTTTCTTGGCAGGTATCAGCCCAGCTGTCAAGGTCAGCTGAGATATTGTCATTCATCAACTATCAAATAGGAATGGGGAAAGGTGGGCGGGGGGGGGGGGTTCAAATCACCATGGAGACCATAGAACTACAATTTTGTTTCCCACAGGTTTAACTCTGTCTTCTCCCCAAGGTTCTGACATATTCTAGGACAACAGTCCTCAAATTGGAAGTACAGAAACACTTTCTGACGGGTTCTGGAAATACAGGTAGTTTTAAAATGAATCTTCAAAAAACAGGAAGCCGGGATGGCTCAGCAGGTTAAGCACTCACTTTGCAGCCCTGGGGTCCGAGGATCGAATTCCAGCCCTGGCCCGTATGGACCCATATGCTGAACTGGGGTGTGCTTCCCATGTAGGATGCCCCCAATTCAGTTCTCGCCAGGGCGAGCTTCCCATAGGGAGGCCTGCAGTTTGGCCCCTAGCTTGTGGAGGTGTGCCTTCCATGCTGGAGGTCTCCAGCCCAGTTCCTGCCCTGCACAGCCTCCACCCACCTGTGTGGAACAAAACCATGTCAAAAACGGATGGCGTATATCTATGGGGCCTGCTCTGGGACCTCCCCTTTCTCTCTGTTAAAAACAATAAAATAAATCTTAAAAAAAAACAATAACAGAGCCTTCTAAGAACACATCTTTTCTTCCAAGATCACCTTTATTTCACTTCATAAAATAAAGAAAAATCTCTCATCTGAAATTAACCTTACTTTGGCTATTGCTCTGGGTTGTAAACCCTCTATGCATCAAACAAAGGGGGGCATTTTCTATATTGGTATCTAGCTTTGCAAGAAAGTGAACTAGATATAAAATTCTCAATTCCTTAAACAAATTAAAAGAAATAATTCAGTGTCACTGATAAATCTAAGTAACTTTGATAATTTATTACTAAAAGTTTTGTTGACATACTATGCAAAGGAGTTTATGATAGGTGAAATAATAGCTCCAAAAAGATATCTACATCATAATCCCTGGAATTTGTGAGTGTTATGTTATTAAAAAAAAGAACTTTGCAGATATGATTGAGTTAAGGATCTTGAAATGAGGAGATTATCCTTGATTATATTCTGGGTAGGTCCCAAATGCTACTGCTTTTATAGGAAAGAGTCAGAGGGAAATCTGACACAAGCAGAAGAGGAGAAGGCAACATGGCTATAGAGGTAGCGATCTGAGTGATGTAGTCATAAGCCAAGAAATGGCAGCTGTCACCAAAAGCTGGAAGAGGCAAGGAATGGATTCTCTCCTAGAGTCTCTGCAGGAAGTGCATTCCTGATGATATCTTCATTTCAGCCCAAGAATCAGTGATACTGATTACAGACTTCTGGCCTCCGGAACAGTAAGAATAAATACCTGGTTGTTTTAAGCCACCAAGTTTGTGATAATTTATTACAATAGCCACGGGGAACTAATACAGAATTCAAAGAATTGAATGGCACTGTCATAACTCCTTTCTTTCTCCTATACTTATGATGGGAACAGGTTTGTTTGTTTTTTGTTTGTTTGTTTTTTAACATGAATACCTGTAAAAATAAGAGGGAAGATAAATTTGTTGCCAACCCTGTCTAACTCTAGCAGAGAATGAAAATTCTTTATAATTTATTAAAAGATTTGGAAAAAAATAAACAAAATCCTGAATAGTGCACAATAGAGACATGGACTTTCAATTAAAATTGTTTTTATACATGGTGATGGAAAGCGAGCTCATTCTGGGTGGTGAACACATAATGCTATGTATAGACAATGTAATATAGCATTGTACACCTGGAAACAATGTAATTGATATCAATCAATGTCACCCCAATAAATTTAACCAAAAAAAACGGTTTAAAAAGGTTACCCTTTCAGTCTGACTTACATGACCTCACTTATAGGTGGAATATAAAAGTGAAAGTAA
>PVKE010021730.1:0-26227 GCA_004027555.1 Craseonycteris thonglongyai
TTTTAGATTTATTTTATTGTTTGAGGGAAGGTGAGAGAGAGAGAGAGAGAGAGAGAGAGACAGACAGACAGACAGACAGACAGACAGACAGACGGACAGAAGGAGGAAGGGCCCAGAGCTGTCTTCACAATTGTCCATCATCAATTGTGACATAGTTTCATTCCACTAGTTGGATAGGGGGTTGTGTGGAGCAGGAACCCAACTAGGGGCCTCCTGCATGCTAGGTAAGGACCTTCACCTCGGGGCTTGGCAATTACCAATTTTGCTCCGGTTCAGCATATGGGTTTGCATGGGCTGGGCTGGGGTTCTATCCCTGGACCTCGCTGTTGCAAGGCAAGTGCTCAATCTCTTAAGATACCCCAGCATTCCCATATTGTCATTTTTAATGGTTACATGGTATGCTATAATTTATTTGATATTTAACCTGTTAATGGATATTGAGATTGTTTCCAATGTTTTGCTATGATAATATGAAAATATTTGTTAATATTTATTATTGTTCTTGGTTAATTAGTTTGTTGGTACCTCTTCTTAAGTTGGATATTTGGGTGATTGAGATGTATCTTTTATTTATGATAAATATTGTCAAACTGACTTCTATGAAGATTACACAAGGGATGCTGGGATAGCTCAGTAGGTTTAACACTTGCCTTGTAACTGCAAGGTCAGGGGATTTAATCCCAGCCTCGGCCTGTGCAACCCATCTGCTGAACTGGGGCACAACTGGTAACCAAGGGGATGGTGGCAAAGGTTCTCACCTCCCATGTTGGAGGCCCCCAGTTTGGTTCTTGCCCATGCAGACTCACATCCACCTGTGTGGAATAAAACTATGTCACAACAACTGATGTACAACTCTGGAGACTGCTCTGGGCCCTGTTCTGGGCCCTCCCTCTTTCTTTCTTTTTTCCTTCCTTCCTTCCTTCCTTCCTTCCTTCCTTCCTTCCTTCCTTCCTTCCTTCATCTATCTGTCTGTCTATCTATCTATCTATCTATCTATCTATCTATCTATCTATCTATCTATCAATCATCTATCTGTCTATCTATATCTATCTATCTATCTATCTATCATCTATCTATCTATCTATCTATCATCATCTATCTCTCACCTTCTCTCAAACAGTACAATTTTTAAAAAGTCAGTTAAAAAAGATTACACCAATTTACTTTCTCAGGATCAGTCTGTATTCCTATACCTTTATTAATCTTTTAAAATTTTTGCCTAGGATAGGTAAAAAATTTGTTTTGTTAATATTTTTAAATTCTTTGATTCTAGAAAGGTTGATCATATCTTTTGCAATGTTTATTGCCCATTTGTAGGTATTTTATGAACTATTTTTTCACGTACCCTTTCCATTTTCTGTAGATATGTTCACCTTTCTCTTGCTGATTTATAAGTGCTTTTTATACATTAAAAATACTAATTTGGGGAAAGCTGGGATGGCTTAGCGGGTTAAGTGCTCGCTTTGAAGCCCTGGGGACTGAGGATCGAATCCCAGCTCCGGCCCATGCGGACCCACATGCTAAACTGGGGTGTTTCCCCAGTTCAGTTCTTGCTGGGACCTATGTGGAAGGCTCCTTGCCCAGTTCCTGCCCTGCGCAGCCCTGCGCCCACCTGTGGAGTGAAACTATATGGAAAACTAATGTCAACTATGGAGACTGCTCTGCCCACCCGCCCCCGTCTCTCTGTATCTCTCTGTCAAAAATCAATAAAATAAATCTTAAAAAAAAAAAAAAGAATACTAATTTGGGGAAGCCAGGATTGCTCAGTGGGTTAAATGCTCACTTTGTAGCCCCGGGGACCAAGGATTAAATCCTGGTCTCAGCCCACGTGAACCCATATGCTTAACTGGGGTGTGCTTCCCATGCGGGAGGCCCCAGTTCATGTTTTGCCCACCAGTTTGGCCCCTGGCTCGAGGGGGCATGTCTCCCATGCCAGAGGCCCCCATCTTGCATGGCCCCTGCCCACCTTTGTGGAACAAAACCATGTCAAAAACTGATGCTGCACAACTATGGAGACTGCTCTGGGCCCTCTCCCTTCTCTCTGTCTCTGTCCCTTTCTCTCTCTGTCTCTGTCCAAAACAATAAAATAAATCTTAAAAAAATAAAGAATACTAATTTGTTTGATATACAGGGTTTTTACCTTATCTGGAAACACAGGAGAATATATAATAAATGATTTATAGGTATTATATTTTAATTTAAGATCAAATAATATTATATATGTTTCATTTTTAATGGCCATCCTAAATGTTCTATAAATAATTCTACCTTCACTCTTTATCCCGCAGTGTTTTAGTGTCATTTGTCAAAGGGGCTATTTAAATTTCATGTAGCCAAATCTATAATTATATGCTTTATTTTTAGTTTTTGTTTTAGAAAGTTTTTTTTCATTGATGAAATAGCTGTTCAATATTTTTGTTTTGTTAATTAAAGATTTTATTTTATTGTTTGAGAGGAGGTGAGAAAGAGAGAGAGAAGAGGCGAGGGCCCAGAGCAGTCTCCATAGTTGCACATCATTAGTTATGACATGGTTTCATTCCACACAGGTGGATGTGGGGCTGTGTGGGACAGAACTGAACCAGGGTCCTCCTGCATGGGAGGTAGGAACCTTCACCACCGAGCCATCCCTGCGGTAACCAGTTTTAAACCCCTTTTATGGGGTTTGCATGGGCTGATCCTGGTAATTGAACCCAGGACCTAGAGATTGTGAAGCAAATGCTCAACCACTGAGCTATCTCAGCATCTCTAGCTGTATATTTTTCCCACTACTTTTATGATTTTATTTTAATAATTGATGATTTAATTCATTTAGATTTATATAGGTATTGTTAATAGTATGAAGTAAGGCTGCAGCTTTATTTTCCCAAAAGAACTGTCAGTGGTTTTTGGTCAAGGCCTCTTTCTGAAGTTTTAGTGGTTTCTAACAGATTACAAGTACTTGGAAAATCCCTTACCCTCTCAGTGTTACTTTTTTTTAACTTATAAAATAGGGAGTTTGATTATTTCTTATCTCAAATTGAAATCCACGGCAAGTAAATAATTTGTCCAGGGTCTGACATCTTAACTCATGTAGAATTTTGTTGTGTATACTGCTCCATGTGCCATTTGGATAACTAAAGTTTGGTATGAATGGGATTTGTCTGTCATGACATTGGTCATAAATTGAGAAATCTCAAGTTAAAGTTGGTAAGTGGTATATAACCTTTATTTTTGATCAGCATGTCTTATTTTAAACTGAGTAATGAAATATATCACTTTATATAAAATGCTTTGAAATATGAAGTGTACTTAGAAAATAGTAATGTGTGCTTTATAAAAAAATTCAAGAAAAGGTCAACTCATAAAGTATAGCTATAGAACAGATTAAATTTTGATTTTCTATTGTAAACTTGTCTCAAAATGATTAGTCATTAAATATAATAATTAAAATTTTGGAAAAATTATAAAAAACTAAACAAGAGAAAATGTCTTGAATGAGTGCTAGAGATTTCAATAAGATAACTAAAAAGCACCATTTTATTACAAATAGTGCTGTGACAGATAATGTAAATATATTCTTTTGAATATGTGGGATTATACTTTAAAATTAAAAAATATTTTTGGATTTTAATTTTATACTTTATTGTCACATTATTTTAAGAAACAAGATATATTTATTTTTTGAATAGTTATACAGACACATGGTACAGAATTTTAAAGAAAAATTTTCTTATTCCCTGTTCTCCAGCCACCCAGTTCCCTGTCTCTCTATTGTTCATTATTACCGTATATTTATTGTGTATCTTTTCTGAGGTAGTCTGTTTGGGCATGTATATGCAAATGTGCACACACACACTATAATTGTGTATTTTCTACTTAGATGTTGGCGCATTAAATACATTCTTATGACTTTTACTTCCTCACTTAGCAATATGTATTGGAGATACTTTTGTATCAATGCATATAGAGCTGCCTCAATTTTTTTAAGGGCCGCATGGTATACAATTTGATGGATTTACTATAATTTATTAAATACTAATAGTTCTCTGTTGAGGGACATTTAGGATGTATCCTGTTCTATTTATTATTACAAATGGTGCTGTGATAAATCATATAAACATATTCTTTTGAACATGTGGGATTATATCTGTAGGATATATTCTAGAAATGAAATGACTGGTTCAGAGGGAATACATGATTTATATTCTCAGCAGAAACATGTGAGAATGCCCCTTTTCTCCCACCCAGTACCCATCACAGATACCTGTGCTCTGGTTGTTTTTGACTTTCTTGAGGGTCATGTTCTCTCATGCTTCTCTAAATTTCCGGTTCTCATAGCCATTGAAAAGCCTCCTCTACCTCGCACCCTGCCCCTTCATGGTCTCTTCCTTTCATCCAGTCTTTTTTTCTTCTTCAAGACTCAGCTCTATCATAAATTCCTCTTAGAAACATCCTTGCTTCATAATCATCATTCTGCTCCCTTTCCCCAGAATTTTCCAGATCTAATTTGGTGCCCTCTTCTTTGTGTGTGTGAGAGTCCTCTGCAAACAACAGATTTCTCTTGTATACTTTTGTTACGGGACTCATCCTCATGAATTGTCTTCATGGGTTCTTTGCTTATACTTTCATTTAACTGATCTATAGACTGTGTTGTATGATCACTTTGTCCAAAATATTTTCCTATGCTAACATGCAGTATAGGCACAGCAAATGTGCTTTTGAATGAATTAAAATAAATTAATGCCAGAATTTGGATCAGATCTTATTGATTTTTTAATTTAAAACATTCACTTTATTAGTGAAAAATAGGGCTCTTAATTTTAATGTTCTAATTAAAAATTAGGCAACTCATTACTTTTCTTTGAGTAAAAAACTAAAGCCAGTTTTTTGTTTTGTTTTGTTTTGTTTTTTGCCTGTTTCTCATTTTCCCCCCCCTCTGGGTTCAAATCAATACCCTAGTACTACTGTCCTTGATCTGTAGGGTTTTTTTGTAATGGAATATGCTGTTATTCCTTCAGAGCCAGTAAATATCAAAGACATATCACACATCTTTTGTTTCTTTCTATTTCTTATATCGCTCATTCTTTTTTCTCAGGACCTTGCTTGGAACAAATATCTCAGGATGTTCCCAAGTTTGGAAGCACTGAGAGATAAACAAGAGGCTGGACAGCATAGAATCACTGTTTTTACTGATAACACAGTTGAAAACATCATGCCTTAGTGAGAAGGCCAAATGATCCTGTTGGTGCTATCTCCATTTCCTCCTGTAAAGTCAAGACTTTGGTATTTAGGGAAGATTTGGGTCTTAGAATGGATACAATTTGTCATAAACACTGTATTCATATTGGTCAGTAGCGGAGAGGAAAAGAAAAGAGAATGTCCTCAGTGTTTACAAATTTCTTAAAGATTAATTGCACCCTGTTCAGAAATGTAGATCAATGTTACTCCTAATTAGGCCCACTCATTTCGTCAGATAAGGAGAAGGGTCAGAACCCAGGAAAGCATCCAATGCTGATCGCTTGACAAAAATACAAGGAGTATTGGAGGGAAAGTGAGGCTCCCTAACACATCTTTCTTAACCCTTCCTACGTTTAATTATATGTTCTTTTTATTGCACATGCCTTCTTTTAAAAAATGTGTTTTGTGTTCTTTCCTGCCTTCTTTGGTTCTTTCTCCTGGAACTGTAAAAACTCAGTTTTCTTAGTCTCCAACCTCTCACCACAGCAAGTGTTTTACTTGCTATTTGGTTGGCCAGTCATCTTTTACGGACCCCATAGCCCCAATAGCATTCTTTATGGTCCAGGAACCTGCGCATAAGAAGAACGCACATGACTCAAGCATTTTCAGAAGTCTTTCTGTAGTCTTGTGCAATCCCTAGTTCCCACTTCAATTTCATTGCAATTTTTAAATATTTATGAATTCCTGGTTAAACTTTACAGGTTTTTTTTGTTTGTTTGTTTGTTTTGGTATATCTGCATAGAATATTCAGAGGCTGTTTCTATTCTATCCTCTCTTATTGGCATAAGAAATGCTTAATTTTTATGAAAACATTCCCTCACAAATGCTTAATTCATTTGATACTGAAACTTAAAATTAGAGCAAAACCAGAGAGAGCCATGGGAGTATATGTCAATCATGTAGATATATCTTACATCCTTTTCAGTTGGATGTTTGTAATAATAGAAATTATTTTGTTTCAGGATCTTCACATAAGCTTTTTCTTTTATAAAAACATAATTTGAAATTTATAACTGAGAAGCAGCAATGAGAAGCAGCAATGAAAGCACTGCTTTTTCTTTTCCTGGGTTGATAGCTGAACTTAGGTTGACAGGAAAACAATGGTTCATCAGATAACTGTGAAAAGAGGTGCTACATACAAAAGCCTGTACTCCTCTGTGTCTGGAGTACAGATAGTCACAACTGACCTATATGACACTTTCTCCTCTTTCTTATCTACTTTTGCATATTTTCAGATGCAAAATGTTCAGTAACTTTCCACAAATAAATACCTCCTGAAGATAATACTTCCTAGAGATAATTTTGTAAAGTTTAAGAAAATAGGAGAACAAAGCATATTTAACTTTTATGTTTACAGTTTTGTATCTTTTTTTTAAAGATTTATTATTTGAGAGCAGGTGACTGGAGAGAGAGAAAGAGAGAAAGGGGGAGGGCTCAGAGCCATCTCCACAGTTGTATATCATTAGTTGTGACGTAGTTTCATTCTACACAGGTGGGTGTGGAGCCACAGGGGGCAGGAACCGAACTGGAAGCCATCCCGTGTGGGAGGTGAGGGCCTTTGCCGCCATCCAGGAGGTTGCGTTGCATCGCAGTTTAGCATATGGGTTTGCATGGGCTGGGGCCGATTCGATCCCTGGACCTTGTGGTTGCAAGGCAAGTGTTCAACCTGCTGGTTTATCCCGGCATCCCTGCAGTTTTGTGTCTTGATTATTAGCTCTTAGAGAAACTAAGTCATGTCATAGTGTAAAGATCCTGATTACTTTTCTTTCCATTTACTGCTCATTTAAGGCATTGTGAGGAGTATGAAATAATGACAGTCTTTATAAACAAGCTTTCCAAAATTTTTACAGTCAAATAAATTGTCCCGTTCAAAGTTGTCTCCATAGGAGAGCATTGCATGTATTACATAACTACCTATTGCTCAAAGCAGTGTTAGATCTTTTAAGGAGGATTCTATCAAAGTTAGCACATTTTTTGATCCTTTAAAATGGTGGTAGAACATCAATAACTAAGGGTATATTTTATATTTGAATTTTGAAAGCAGCTAAGAGCCATTTATAATTGTCTTTTCACTAGTATGGCTGATTAGCCTGACTATTTCTCATTCAGAAGATATGGTTAGGAAGTAGTGAGACTGACTTTTTTTTTTTTAATATATTTTTATTTATTTATTTATTTTTGACAGACAGGGAGGGAGAGAGAGAGAGAGAGATACAGAGACAGAGAGAGAACTGAACTAGGGGAGCTCCCAGTTCAGCATATGGTTCCGCACGGGCCGGGACCGGGATTCGATCCTCGGTCTCCGGTGCTGCAAAGTGAGTGACCAACCCACTGAGCCATCCCGGCTTCCCCGAGACTGATTTTCTTATGTGTCATATAAATTGTCTCTGAAGGCAATTTCATAAGGGAAATTTTAGAAAAGTTTTGAGCAATTGCAATATTACTGGCATAATTGAAGAGGATCTCAATATGACAGTTTTGAAAGTGACACCATTCAGCTGGCTATTTAGTTATGCCATAATTTTTTAAAACTACTCAATATTAATTGTAACCTTCTGGTATTGTGAAGAAAATAAGGCATTTTAGTGGAGCCAAAATTAAAAAGTTTGATGTGATATGATTACCATTTGCTCGTAACAAAAATAATTGTAAATTGGCTGACAGTTGCTGGAAATGGCTTTTGGAATTGAAAGCTAAGTGTGGAAATGAAAGCTAATGGATTACAATGAAATATGAGAGCAGAAAGGGTATCTTTTAAGGACTTACTGATAGAGTTTTGAGACAAATAATGAGACATAATTTTCTACTCTTTGGTGTCTATTTTGTTCCCATACTCCCTAGATTTCTCTGGTTCAGGTTTAATCTAATTATTTTCATAAAAATTATATGATCATGATAGAAAAATAAACATTTAAAACTATCTATGTATTTCTGGTTAGGTATGGCAGATTGAACCCGAACATATATCTTTCCTCCATTATAATGACAGTGAGGGTGTAGTAAACTCACAAGAACAAAGCAAATGAGACGTATCAATAAAATTTTGGAAGATAGAACAAAAATGGACAAGTGGTGACTGGCTTAATGGAGTGGGTGGGAAAAGCTGACTTCTAATTGCCACAAGAAACAGAACCTGGAAATGGAGGTGGTGGAGGCACTGGATGTTTCAGAATACTGTGGTATGATGTGGGACTGAAAGAGAAGGTAGTTTATATAAACTTGAATATATATGAAACTCTAAAACTTTGTTTTATAGTGGGAACTACAATAGTCATAGTTCTATTTTTTTGTTTTGTTTTACATCATTATACATATGGGAGAAGACAGAAGTGCCAGCAATACTCTTTTGGCCTAACAATTATTTATGTTTTACAAAAACAGAGATATCTGTTTAACTGTTATTAATAGGATAACAGATTATTAAGTAAGGGCATCAATAGAATTATAGAATCTCATGGTTTTACTTACTTTCATAGAACATAGCAACATTTTTTCATATCTGGATTTTAGATAAGAATCTATTGTTGGAGATGTTTTCAGAGACTGTTCTATGACATAGATTAGTATTTGCTTTTCTGCTGCTCTATAAGACAAAGGAATCTTTTCTTTTTATTATGAATAACTCTCTTTCATCAATATTTGGAAAGGCCTATCTTGTCAAAGCTAAGTATTGGAATTCCAAAAGTTAGAAAACAAAAGCAGGTTTGAAAAGCATGAAGCTTATAATACGGATTACCACATATTTGAGATAATCTAACAAAAAAGAAAGAAATCAACACAAATGAAAAGAATTCTGCTTAAACAAAACAAAACAAAACCAAAAAACTCAGGGAACAGAATGAAATCTTTAAAAACATAACCCAATAATATTATATTCAGATAGATAAATACTGCATCTATGAAATGCTACTAAAAATCAAGAGAAAAACAACTAGAAAAAATATTAACAACAATAAAAATCAACAGAGAAGTTAAATGATAGAGTTGGAAAAAAAATATTTCCTAGGAAACAGGACAAAAGATGAAGTAGACAAGGAGGGAAAAGACAAAAACTGTGAGAGGATCAATTCAGGAGATTAAACATCTGACGAGTAGAAATCCCATAAAGAGTAGAGAGAACACATAAAAAGGAAATTATCAAAGATTATTCTTCATAACAGAAGGACATGAATTTCTAGAGTGAAAAGGCTCATTGAGTGCTCAGGGCAGTGAATGAATGAAGACCCACATAAAATTTTGAAGTTTTAGAACTGTTGAGATAAAAGAGAAGGTCAAAAAAGCTTGTCAAGGGAAGAACTACCTGTAGGTCACATTGGAAGATCAGAACCCAAACATCATTAGCTTTCTCATTACTAATACTAGAAGTTGGTTGGCAGTGAAGCAATGTCATGTAAATTCTGAGGGATTTCTGTATTTACAAATCTAAACCACCAGTCAAAGGTGAGTTCTCAAAAAATGTGCATGTAAGGTCTAAAATAAATGAACATCATGCATTCTTTATTTGAAAGATATGGAGACTGAGTACCACCAAAATAAAAGGGAGAAGATCTGGAAAAATGAAGATGTGAACTAGAGGAAACAGGTTTGCAGTAAAAAGAGAATCAAAGGGAATTTCCAGGGTCGTAATGAAGAGAAATCACAGGATTATAGCCACATAACAAGTCTAGAATACAATTAGTGCATATATGAGCAAAAGAATGGTTGGCCATGGGAGGATGCAACTAAGAAAAAAATGGAATCTTGGTAAACTTGATATGTTTGACAGTATTGAAGGCACTACAGTTATGTGTAAAAATTGGGGGCTGACATTGTTAGAAAATTAATTAAGAAGACAAGAAAATTATGGGAGAAGGGAAAGTACTTGTTGGAGTTGGGTTTAGTTGGTCAAGAGGTTGAGCTCTGGAGTTAGGCCATCTGAATTAGAATCTTGGCTCTACCACTTTTTACTACCTGCATTCCCTTGAATAAGTTATAATACCTTTTTGTACTTCAGTTTTCTCATCTGTATGGAGATACTAATGATACCTACTTAACATGGTTATTGTGCTGATTATGTGAGTTAAGTGCATGTGAAAATGTTAGATTAATAGTAGTAGTATTAGCAATAACATTAGTAATAGTAGTAAGGCCTCAGTTTTTTTTTTGTTCTTTATATAGTATATATTTTATTAACTTGTAAATATACTAATAGTCTCACATTACAAAGGCAATTTAGTACAAGATTCTTTCATTTTGAATCATCTGAAATAATACAAGCAGAACTATACATTTAAAAAAATGCTCATTTGGATAACAACAACAAAAAAAGTTAAACAAGAAAATGTTCACTTCTTAGAGATAGACATTGAAGTGGACCTAATCCCGTTCTCTTTTTAAAAGCCTCCAAAGACAAAACCGGCTATTAACCTAATTAAATTTGATAAAAATAAATGTTTACTAAACTACTGGTCCTCTGGTACCATTTTCTGTTTTCTGCTGTTTTGATGCAGGTTCTTTGCTTCTTCTCTTGCTCTTTTTATTGGTCCAGATGTACAGTTTTCATCACGTTCATCATCACTATCAAATTTAGGTTTATTGTGCCAAAATGGTACTTTTTTTTGGTGAACCCAGTCTGAGCAGTTTTATTTCCTTTTCCTTTAAATCTGTGACCTTTTGACTTTCATTATTTTAGAGATTCCTGTTGATGTTCTATCCTTTTTTTCAATGCTTCTTTTTTCATATCTCCATCTAGTACTTCCCAAGTAACTTCTTTGTTCCTTAATTGTAGGTTACAATTATTTGCACTTTTGGCTTTAACTTTTTCTTTAAATAGAATTATTCCCTCTTTTGCTTCTCTGAGAAAGTCTATCCATTTTATTTCACCATGATTTGAGAAAAGGGTGTGCAAATCTCCTCTACAAGTCTGATCATCTTAGTCCTCTGAAAATTTCAGCAAGCAGCCAGCTTTTCTAGAGATTTTGTTTCAGCTTTTTCTGCTAACTTTTGTTTTTTCTTCTTGCTCTTGTTTAGCTCATAATTTAGTTTCACTTTATTTTGCTTCCTTTCTTCATTTTTTTTGCAAAGTAATCTTCCTAGAAATGAATTAGCAGATCTATGTCTTTATACTTCTGGCCAGGGGTCTTGACAAACTTCTCAGCCAATTCGGTGCTATCAAACACAGAAAATATTGATCTCTTTAATGCTTTGTTCGGTGTTCTTCTCATCTGAATATTAAGTATTTGACCTTTATCTTCTAACCATTCTTTTATGTCATCAAGGGTTGCATCTGTTGGGAAGTCTTTAATATAAACATCTGTTTTTTACATCATTTTTATATACATCAGTCACATCAGGGAAGGGTTTGTTTGGAGATCTTCTAATTGTAGTTTAGTCTTCACTTATTTCCATGAGTTCTGCCTTTGAATTGCTTAATACTTCTTCTATTACATTAAAGTCTGCTGTTAGGAAGTTTAACCTATTGAATTTTATCATTATTTCTATAGGTACCCAATCTTCATCCAGTTTGATCTTTTCCTTTAAAAATTTGTCCTGTGGCAAATTGAAGTCACCAAAATAATACACCAAAATGGCGCCTCTAGAGAAGCCGTTTTTTCTTTACCACCATTTTCAGCCACTATGGCTATATAATTTATTATCAAAGCTGTGAAGGGGAAGCCGGGATGGCTCAGTGGGTTAAGCACTCACTTTGCAGGGCCGGGGACCGGGGATCGAATCCCAGCCCCGGCCTGTGCAGAACCATGTGCTGGGCTGGGAGCTGCCCCAGTTCGGTTCTCTCTCTGTCTCTGTATCTCTCTCTCTCTCTGTCAAAAAAAATATATATATTAAAAAAAAACAACAAAAAAACAAAAAACGTTAAAAAAAAAAAAGCTGTGTATTTTTCTACAGAAATACATTTCAGTACATATCCCCCAATGCTGCACTAGTTTTTGAAATCCATCCTTAAAAAAACTGGTGTTTTGTTTTTGAAATTATTTCCTCACTGCTGACTTTACTTCTTCATTACAGATGAAGCACCTTACCCAGTGTCTTACTATATTCACATCAACACACTGATCACCACCATAGATAGCTTGCATTATTCTGTGAATTTCAATTGAAGGAACTCTATCTGCTCTTAAGAATTCAATAACAGTGTGCTATTTGGACTGAATGTCTGAACACTTTTCCATTTGGATGTGCACTGGGTGAAAAGTGTAAGCATCTTTAAGGACCTGCAGAGCCAGTAAACAGGATCACTAAGAGAGACAACTTTTCGACTTCCAGTACCACCAGCTGGCCTAACCCATGCACCATGGCGCAGCAATTTTAAGTGTTATTTTTATTATTGCTACTAACTTGAAAATTAAAAAAAAAAAATATATATATACATATATATGTATGTGTATATATATATATGTGTGTATATATATATATATATATATGTATATATATATATATACACAGACACAAATTTGAGCATTTCTTTTTGAGAAATGTGATAAATATCCAGAAAAGAACTGTTTAATGAACTAAAAAAATTTCCATGGTGCTACCAGTTAAAGGTGCACTTTTTAAATGTTTGAGAGCATTTACTTATAGTTTTTAAATTCTGTGCATTGTTTTACATTTATAATTGTTATGGTCTCTTCTCTATAATTTCAGATTGTGCTTCTTTTTTCTTTTTTTACGTAAACATTTTCCTACATACAATAATTAGTTTTATAGAAATGCATATACATTTTACGTTAATATTTTGCTAGAGAGGCAAAGTAGAGGTACTTCTATTTTTAAGTAATCTCCTTTTAGGTTGAGTTATTTAATACAACAATTTTTACATTAGAAACATTTACTTCATATTTCTTATAATGTTGAATTCACTGGTTTTGCTGTGTATTCTGTATATTCTATTAAGTTTCTAAGTAACAAAATAATAATAATAAAAAGTAATGCCCTTGAAATATTAGTTTAAAATAAATTATTTGTGTACTTTGAATCATTGGAGAGAATATGATGCTATCATAGATTCACTTTATATAATTTTAAAATTCAAAATATACAATTCCTACCAGATGAAATTTGTGAGTACTTTACATATTAATTTCAATATGCTTTTATTTTAAAAAAATTTAAAAGATTTATTTTATTGTTTTTAAAGATTTTTTAATTGTTTTTTGACAGCTAGAGAGACAGACAGAGAGAGACAGAGAGAAGGGGGAGGGCCCAGAGCAGTCTCCATAGTTGACAGCATTAGTTTTCCATATAGTTTCACTCCGCAAGTGGACACAGGACTGCACAGGGCATGAACTGGGCCGGGAGCCTCTCGCATAGGCCCCGGTAAGAACTGAACTGGGGGCACACCCTTCATGAAGATATTATAATGTTACAAAACCCTATGTTCACAATATTTGTGCTAGTGGTCCTTTGGTAGCCTTGTTAACTGGGTTTTCCAATAATATTAATTTTTAAAATGGCATAATATACCTTCTATGTTTATAGTTGTTTTTCTTCATTTGATTCTTGGTTGCAAAGAATATCAAAATTTTAGAACTTTTGCTGAATTTTGAGATTGATTTCTCAAAGTCAGTTAGTAATGGACTATCATTGACCTTGGACAATAATCCCTGTTCGTCTGTTCTCGCTAAGGATGAGACCTATTTTTCACATAGATGATCGGTGAAACATTGACAGAATAGATCTTAAGCATTATAGGAATCTAGGCAAGGCATCATGGTGGTTCAGACCAGTGTGGTGGCAGTGGAAGTGGTCACTTTCTATATGTAATTTGAAAATAGAGTTGAAAGAATTTTCTGATTAACTGGTTATGGGATGTAATATGAGGAGTCAGTGATCATTCTTGGTTTGAGCCAAGGGAACTGAGAAGATGAAATAGCCATTTATGAAGATGGGAAGACTTAGGAAAATCATGTTTGTCATGATCAGGAACTCAAGTTTGGACATATTAACTGTGACATACTTAGTTTATAAGTAGGAGGAAAGCTGTATGTAGTTGGAGATACGATTTTGGAGTTCATAGGAAAATTCTAAATGAGATATAAATCTGACAGTCATCAACATATAATTGTTATTTAAGGGAACACAGATAAAATCACCAAGGGAGTAAGTGTAGAAAGAAAAAAGGAGGATGAAGGACTGAACAATGTTTAGAGGTTGGGGAAATGGGAAGAAACCAGCTTAAGAAGACTGGGACGAGGCAGCCAGAGAAGTAGGAGAAAAGCTACTACTCTTGCGGTGCCTGCTAGGAAATCTCAGGAAATAGTTTCAAGAGGGGGTGATCAGCTATATCAGATGCTGTTTGTAGGTGAAATAAGATGAACTAGCCATTCAATTTAACAACATGGATGTAGGTAATTAGTAACTTTGATAAGAGCAGTTTTGGTGAAGTGGTATAGTGAAAATCTGATTATATTAGTTCAAGAGAAAAGAGTGGAGAGAGAGGATTGACTGTGGGTAATTCTGTTGAGTGGTTTTGCTTTATAAACAAAAGGAAATGTAGCAGTAGTTGGCCATGGAAATAACATTAAGAGAATTGTTTTGTTTGTTGTTGTAAATGGGAGAAATAACTGAGTTTTTATATTGATGGGAAAGATCTAGAAGACAGGGAGAATTTGATGATGCAGGAGAAGGAAGAATATCTGGTGCCAAGTCTTTGAATAGACAGGAAGGATGGGATTGTGGTACCCGAGTGGGTGGAATAGCTTTGGATAATTGCACAGATAGCTCATCCCTAACAGGAGGGAAGGCTGAGCATATGAGTACAGATGCTAGTAGGTGCAGAGATGTGGTGGTGGGAGTCTGTATAACTCATCTTTTGAGAGCTTTCTTCTCAGTGATATAGGCAGCAAAGTTGTTTTTTCAAAATGGATGGGGGGTAGTTGTTTTAGGTTTGAGGAGAGAGGGAGTAGGCATGAAATGGTATTGAGACACAGTTGGGAGAGTAAATGCTCTAGGAAAATGGAGTGTGATCGCCAGACAGCTTCAAAGGATCCTTACTTAAGGTTAGTGTTCATCATTGTGAAGTGAGCACACTCAGTGTGATGATATGCTGTTCTTCAGCTTCAGTCAGTTGCACTGAGAAGGCATGGAGTTGGCAAAGTGTTTGTTTTAACCAGCATTGGCTTAGCTAAGGTGAATCACATGTTAGGAGATGGGTAGGAGATTTGCAGGGCAGTGAGAATTAATATTGAATTTAAGCTGAGCAAGGAAGGGAGTGAGACATAAACAAAGAGAGGAACAGTGATATGGTAGTAAGTTCAATGGGTTGTGGGTCTTGTTAAGGTCAGTGAACTGAAATGGAGTGTTGAAAAAGAAAGCTAGAATGGATGGAGATAGTCAGAGTGGGAGGCTTGAAATTGAGAATCTATGGTAGGTGAAAGGTGGATGGATGAGATAGAATGTAGGAGATCATTAGAGGAGATGAGATGAAGGAGTTGAGAAGCCAGAATTAGAAGGCTTACCTAAATAGGTATCAAAATCACCAATAATTATAACAGGAGTGGTGTTGGAGAGTGTGATCATAAATTGGAAACTGGAATCTTCAGGGAATTAGGGGAAATAACCAGGAGTCAATAAATTACCACAAGGATCAGTGATAGATGGTATAATCTGATGATATGAGATAAAAGGTGGGGTGATATTTAGTGGAATGAGGGAGAATAGCAGGCTGTGACAATGAAAGCAAGAAGGATATAATCCCCCTCTTCACTAGACTCTGTTAGTAAGAATGTGCAGCCCTTACTTAAGGGGATGCAGGAGAAGCAGTCATACAGTGGAGAGCTGGTTCTCAGAGTAAGAGGGTAAAGGAAATACTCAAAAAAGATAGGGGAGATAGTTGGCGATAGGGGATTTTGCTGCTGCTCGTGTCTGAGTTCCAGAGGACATTATTGAAGGGTATCTGGAGATGGAGAATGGTAAGAAAGGGGGACAGAACCATATGGGGATTAGAGAGCTGGAGATGAGGAATGATTTGGGAGCCTGGGCTTCTTGAGATGACAAAGGGACTGATTAGGTTAATCTCGATTATTCTAAAGCGGATGGCCCTGATGAGGTTGTACATGTTGATGGTAGGTGTTAATAGATGCTTTCTTGCCACAAACAGGCAGAATTTGGGACTCCTACTTGATTCCAGTTTATGGGGTTACGCTGGAGAGGGTGGGAGCTGTCTTCCTTTGAGCACTGGGCTTCTCTTTAACTTCTGACAATGGCGTCTGCCTGAGGGATATGGTCTCATTCCCAGAATATGGACGTGGAGAGGAAACAGACAGACAAAGAAGGTACAGATGCTTATTAGGCAGCTGTGTTTCTTACCAGAATTATTGTCTATATTCTCAGTCTGTAATAACTAGTACTTAAAATTTCTATTTTGTTTAAACTAAGTTAAAAGGAAACTACAAAAATGAATTAAAAGCTTATCCAAGATTTGCATTTTGGTGAAAGTTTCATTTTATTACCTTTCAATTTGTAACATGAAAATTCCTTTCCTGCTTAGGTACATATGAGGTATTTTCTGTATACGCTTGTGCCTAAAGGTGAGGTTATTCTAGTGATGTTCTAATTGGGAAAGTCGTAATCTGATGAAAATTTTCAGGGAGCTTTCAATGTGTATGTTAGGACTAGGGCACTTAGAGTAAATGTGCTTAGGTGAAAGTTGAGATGGACACAATTTTTCATATTTAGCTCTTGTTTATAGAATTCATATTCCTACTAGGACAAAGGTTTCTGAACCTGGTTTTGTAGCAGAATCACAGATTGTTTTTTTTGGATTTTTTTTAATATATTTTTTTTAATGCCTGATCATGCTCATCTTTACCCAAACAGAATCTCCTAGCTTTATTCTTGTATATAAAAAAATGCTACCAGGACATGAAAGTATAATCAGATTAAGTCTACAAATATTCTAGTAAAACTCTATTAATATAATGGTATGTTGGCATCTTTTGATCATTGTGACTCATTACCACATTGAAAGCCAAAGATACCAAGGAACACATTATAGCAAGCAATTGAAAAGAGTCCTGGTGAATTTTATGGCACATAAATCAACAGAAAAACACATGTTTCTCTCCATCACAGCCAAATAAAGGACTAATTTCTTAAGAAAAAAATTACTAGAGTTATTTCACTTAGATTTCCTGTGAGCACCCTACAAATGAGAGAGTTTGATGTTTTTTAAAGTTGCAATTCTTAGGTGTGGTTCAATTAAATTAATCATATAAAGAAAATATTTTAATTTTTATAATATTAATATTAATTATTTACAAATTAGACTCAGCAAAGCAATTCTAACCTCAAATTCTCTGCCTTGCCATCCTAGTGGTTACTAGTTGTGCCACAGTTCAGCATATGGGGTTTGCCAGAACCCCAGACCTCACGATTGCAAGGCAAGTTCTCAACTGCTGAGCTATCCTGGCATCCTCCTTGTAATTTCTTATTTTTCTTAAATAAAACAATAAAATTTGTATTCTTAAATTTTCCATTTTCCCAGATTTTTTTTTCTGAAGATTTTCATAGCTTAGATACCCAATGAAATCTTTAAATTTCCATTTTACAATTTAAGGGGCTTTTTAATATTTCTGAATGGAGATAGTCATATTTGAAGCTTTTATGATTCTTTTATCTTTATATTGTTACGCTGTACTTATTTGGAGATTGTTCTAAGGAAAATGTGTTAATTTTGTATAACAATCATTGCATGTTAGAAGACTTAATCAGACTGCCTTACAACGTATTGTTTTATGCAATTATCTGGGGGCAATTCTCTTTCATGCAGTGCTAGCTGAGGCACTATTACATCTGGAAGATCCAAAATAGCCTCAACCACACAGTTGGAAATTGGTGCCAGCGTTGGCTGGGAATTGAACTGGGGCTGTCAGCTCAGGACTTTGGTTCTCCTCTACAAGGGTCTTGTTATGTGGTTGCCAATGTCCCACATGTAGGAAAGTGGAAGATGCAGAACTCAGATGCTACAGTTTGCCACAAGACAAGCTCACATTCAAGGAGAGGAGAAATGATCTCCACTTTGCTGTGAAAGGAGTGACAGAGAATTTGAAGCCATCTTTAATCAACCACCGTTCATTCTTTTGACAACAATTATTTATATTTCTCACACATGTAAAATTTACTAAATTCCTCCAAAGACTTCTAAAATGTCTCATTCCATGACAGTATTAGGCTCAAACTCAAGGTTCAGGTTCTCATCATCTGATTCAGGTCCTGGTGTGATTAAGGCTTCTAAGATGAGGTAACTCATGTACAGACCCTTCCATACTCAAGATATGGCAAAATAAGAGCAGAATGACTACAATAGATATTTCTGTTTAAAAAAAGAAGGAGGGGATGCTGGGATAGCTCAGCAGATTGAGCACTTGCCTTGCAACTGTGAGGTCCTGGGATCGAGGCCTAGCCCTGCATGGCCCTACATCTATCTGTGTGGCATGAAACTATATCAAAACTAATGATGTACAACTATGGAAACTGCTCAGAGCCCTCCCTCCTTCTCTGTCTCTAACCTTCTCTCAAAACAATAAAATGAATCTTAAAAAAATAAAAATAAAAAAGGAAAATAGGAGGTACCTACCTATGACTGGTCCTTTGAAATTATGATATTCAGCCAGGTGTAAGTCACCAGGTCCCCTGTTTTGGGAAAAGGGAATATTGTTGATTAAGGCTCTGTTCTGTTTCATGGGGGTGGTTGCCTGTGGTTCTTTGTTGTACTCTGAATCACCATTTCTTTTCCATAAAATGGCCCAGGGCTTAATGTAAGTATCTTTCTAGGTCTGCTTCTTGAATCTAAAATGTTGAACTGACACTCCCTTTTGTCCCAAACTGATGGTGATTCCTTTGGTGGGTTTCCTGTGAATATCATTGGGATTTACCCCATTAGATAAAACCATACTCAGAAATCTTTTTAAGACAGCCCCCTCTCTAATTTGGACTGTGAGTTAAGATGCTATAGGACAATGTCCTTAATATTCTTAGAAACCTTTTTATTTAGGTGAAAATATCTATGAGTTATACTTTAAAAAATCTCAGGGGAAGCAAAATGGCTCATCAGATTAAGCACTTGCTTTGCAGCCCCGGGGACTGAGGATCGAATCCCGGCCCTGGCCTGTGTGAACCCATATTCTGAATTGGGGTGTGCTTCCCATGTGGGAGGTCTCTAGTCTAGTTCCTGCCCTGCACCGTGCCCCCCCCTCACCTGTGTGGAACAAAGTCATGTTGAAAACTGACTACATACAACTATGGAGACTGCTCTGGGCCCTACCCCTTCTCTCTGTCTCTGTTTCTCTTTATCTCTGTCAAAAACAATAAAATAAATATTTTTAAAAATCTCAGAAACTCTTTGGTAAACCTGAGGATCTCATAGGCAGGCCCTGAAAAATGCTGGAAACTCTTTTGTATAGATGATACTGTCTGAGCAAAAAAGCTTTATGCCTTAGATCTTAACAAAGAGTCTTACAACCACACCTTTGATTTGCTCTTGACCTTGAAGTCATATTTTACAGGTAGTACTTTGTACTAAATGTTGCTCTGAGTCTATTTGAAAATCTATTGCAGGTTCAGGTTTCTTTATACATTTGTGTGTTTCTTTGTTGTACATTTTTAGTAGGAATACTGTAAAATAATGTGTTCTCAGTGCATCACTTCAGGAGCATAATTTTGGTTTTGTCCTTCATTGGTGATGTTCATTATGATCAGTTAGTTAAGGTAGTATCCCCCAGTTTTCTTCACTATAAAGTTATTATTGGAAACATTCTGAATGTAAGGATTGAATGGTGGGATTTAGCTGTGAGAATTATGCATTAGACATTGTTGCAATTAAAATGACTGTCAACATCTTAGTAGAGTCTGGTTCAGAAACCGGGGTCTTGGTAGATTGGAAATATGAAGCAGTCCTTTCTGCTTGCATTTTCTCAATGAGTTCAGAAGTGAGGTCATTAGCAGGGAGTAATGATGAGAGAATGCTTTGGAGTTTTGAGGCAAGAAGTTTGGAAGGGTTTCTCAGAGTACATTGACTAAGAAAATGTAGTGGGTTTATGGGCAATGTTGTACTAAGAGGTACCACTTGGTAATTGTGGTCATAGATTCAATGTATGACCATTTGGGGTCAGCCTTTGGTTAGTAGAAAGGTTGTTTCAGCACTGTTGAGATTTGGTTCAATGAGTGAGCATAGTGGAGGGGTATAGGGAGTGGCAAAGAAATTTAGAGTATGTGTAAGGGAGTGATTATCATGAGGAATCATGGAATATACACTAAATTAGGTGGGCAAGAGGGAGGTGAAGGATAGTCAAGAAGTGGTAGGTAGGTAGAGTCAGTGGTTTAGAAGTCTTAAAACAAAGTGAGAGTTCTAGAAAAGGATGGATAGGAGATGGTGAATAGGGAGTGGGGTGCTTGAAATCAGGATTTGGGAGGCATTTCACATATGTTTTGATTTAATATACCAACTTTATGAAGAAATTTTTATTATCTCTGCTTAGACATGGGAAAATTATATTTATAAAGGTGAAATAACTTTACTAAGGCCACACAGCTAGTAAATGACAGAGTTTAGATAGGAAATTAAAATATTTGTTTTTGTTTTTGAATTCTGAAACCTCGGTACCATACCAGCTGCCTCTGCTTCATGACAGTTTTCCTCAAAGGATAATCAGTATTTTGACTGAAAATGTTTACGTTGTAATTGCTTTGCTTATTCTAGACTTATTATGGCATGGAAATGAGAAAAAAGGCCTGGAATACAGTTCTAATTTTAAAAACGTCTCTTTCTTTAAAAATTCAGTGGCCTTTATTATTTGATTGAAAATGATTTTCACTTTTGTTTCAAAATTCACAAAGAAGCATTTACACATCAGTTCTGAGTAAGCTGTGAACATGGAGTGAATTCTGCCTGATCAATTTGGTATAAATTTTCCATATGTTAAGGACATCCTCCAGTTTCTTACACTTAACATTATTTAATCAGATCCCTACTTAACAGTAAACAATAATGAACTAAGGAGAACGTGGGTAATTTTGAACATGTCTACTTCAAGACTATTTACTTAGGTTCTAAGTTGATGGTAGTAAGGATTTTATGTTTCAGTAGAGGAAAAAGTGACATTTCTGAATAGAAGGTTTTTCAGCCTAATAATTAAACTCACAATACTTAGAAGACTTTTGCAGTACTGCAAACAAACAATACCAAATTGCCTTGGTTTAAATTATGTGGAACCCTTTTCAGAAATACTTGTAGGTCTAGAGGCTTGATTGAAATAACTACATAATTCCTAAGTCAAAGATTTTCTTTGCTGTAATTACATCCATGTGCTGACTCATAGTCCCTTAATTCGTAGATTTTATAATTCAAAGGAAAATATTCCCTTGAAATTTGAATACCTAGAAGGCTCAAAACTTGTTTTAAAAATTATTACTGCTGCTACTATAGCTACACCTTCTCTAAGGACTATTTTATGTAGATGCTTTTGATTTTACTCATGCCTGCTCTGCTGATGGGGATTTACTCATGTGTTGGTGGAGAAAGGATCCTATGTATATCCAACACTAGGGATGGGCTCTTTCTGATCTGGGGATCTAAGCAGATTTGGTATTCACTTTGGTATTCACCACTGGTATAACTCAGTGTTGCTCAAGTGTCTGCTTATTTTTATTTTTATTTTTTTAAGATTTATTTATTGTTTTTGACAGAGAGAGAGATACAGAGACAGAGACAGAGAGAAGGGGGAAGGCCCAGAACAGTCTCCATAGTTGCACATCATCGGTTTTTCCACATAGTTTCATTCCATCGGTGGGCGGGGCTGCACAGGGCAGGAACTGGGCCGGGGTCTCACCCCGGTGAGAACTGAACTGGGGGCACTCCCCAGTTCAGCATATGGGTCTGTACGGGCTGGGGCTGGGATTCGATCCTCAGTCCCCGGGGCTGCAAAGTGAGTACTTAACCCACTGAGCCATCCCGGCTCTCCCTGCTTATTTTATATTTTTCTCTTTTTGTAAGCCACTGCATGATTTTATTCTGAATTTATTAATTCAGATTCCCAAGAGAGGGAACCTGGCTGGCCCTGCTAATAAACACTGCTTTTATATGCCAAATTTTCTCTTCCACTTCTGGGGAAGTTGATATAAGGTTGGGGGACAGTCTTTTGCAAACATCTGGCTGGTACCTCTCCTGTTTGGGGTGTGGCCTTGGGTACACAACAGGGTGGGATGTGGCTGGTGAAGCCATGACAAGTTTTGCTTGAGGTAGAGCTTTTTAAAGATTTATTTTTATTGTTTTTGACAGACAGAGAGAGAGAGAGAGAGAGAGAGAGACAGAGACAGAGACAGAGAGACAGACAGACAGACAGACAGAGGGAAGTGGGAGGGCCCAGAACAGTCTCCATAGTTGCGCATCATCGGTTTTTCCACATAGTTTCATTCCACAGGTGGGCACAGGGCTGCACAGGGCAGGAACTGGGCCAGGGTCTCACCCCGGTGAGAACCGAACTGGGGGCACTCCCAGTATATGGGTGCGCATGGGCTAGGGCTAGGATTTGATCCTCGGTCCCTGGGGCTGCAAAGTGAGCACTTAACCCACTGAGTCATCCCGGCTTCCCCGAGGCAGAGCTTTAACCATATAGCTTCACAATTTTGTTAGAAGCTTTTGGAAATTTGTGAAGTATCTGATATACCCATGATAAAAAAAAATAAAGAAGGATCACTGTGGGTTGACAGTACAACAGCTTTTTCTCCCACCACTCTCTTTCCCCCTAATATTGTTCACTCCTTCTGAGGAGTTTTGATGTTCATAGGAAGCCCTGGAGGAGGAGTATGTTGATTGTTCAAAGGCAGATGTTCTTGTCAAAGGATTGTCTTTGGTGCAGCCAAGTAATGTAATTCTGGCAAAATATACTTGAGAAGATGATTGCTAGGAGCTTTTTATGAAGCATTTGCTGATTCTTTTGTTTCTACGTTGGTGTACTTCTATTTGCATAAGACACTTAGAATTATAGCAGCCAGGTTAGGGTCATGACAGGAGCCAGATAAGAGAACAGGTCACCCACCACACTGATGGCAGAGCAGAAAGATGAACATACTTGTGGTCATTAATGTTGCTGAGCCAACACACCAACCAACTCTGGAACTGCCCTGATGTCGGTGGGAACTTATTTTGATGCAGTGGTAGCCTACAAGTATTCTGTTAGGCACGCTATTTCAGAAGTAAGGAAACAGAAAGCCCCCCACAAACCAAATTAAAATCCTCAAATCACATGGCTTGCTAAATATTCAAAGCACATGGCAAGAAGTGAGATGAAAGAAGTGGTAGGTTAGAGCATTTAGGATAGGGTGTAAGTGGTGTGGGAGGACCGTGTCACCTACTCCTGCGGTACACAGGTTCCTATGTCCTGCTTTTCTTTCTACTGTGTCTACCTTACCTGCTGATAATGTGGTTTCAAGGACCAGAGTTGAGATTTTGGACAACCTCCATAGGTGGAAGATGGCCAAGCTAATGCCCTAATGACACTTGCTGTAGCTTAGTAATTCACTTGATGAACAGTCATGAATGTTATTTATGTTTTTTGGGCAGAGAAAACATGGGTAGAAATGGGTATCAGCAGCAGTTCTTAACTAGGGCAAATCTGTCTCCCAGTGTACGTTTGACAAGGTCTGGAGATACTTGATTGTCATGACTGGTGTATGTGTGTGTGTGTGTGATGCTACTGGCATCTATTCAGTAAAAGCCAGGGATGCTATTATTTATGCTACAATGCACAAGATGCTCCGAAGAATTATCTGGCCCAAAATGTCAGTAGTGTGGAAGTTGAGGAACCCTGGATGTTACATGATTGAATTAGACTTTATATATAAGTACTATGTATAGTGTATCCTGCATATTTAGTCTCTCGTATATTTATTATTGTGAACATTTATTACTCAGGTGCCACATGAATCTTAAGTATATTTTGGTCTTCCATCTTTTTCTATCAATGTGTAACACATATATATTTTCTCACACTTTACACATCCTTTGCATTCTGCTCATGTCTAACAAAATTTCCTTACTAGTTACTTATCTATGCTTAAAACATCTTAAGAGTGTTTACCTATATTTTATATACTTCAAATTTATTCATCTAGTAGAATTAAAAATTTGCAAAAGCAAATTCACGTGAAATCTGCCCTGGAATTTCTAACAAGAAGTAAGATATAAATATCTTGATTATTTAAGCCACTTCTAATTGTGTTTTCTGCAGCTTGCAGCTTAGAGCATTTTAGCTGGTTCTGCCATGTACAGTCAATAGAACAATGTATTCCAAAGACAACTACAACAAGGACTTAGACTATAATTACAGGTTTCCTAAATGGTGATATAAGCATCAAAATCTATGGGGAACTGATTATGGTTCCTGTGTTAATGTAACTTTTGTTTGATCATTCTGTTTACATTTCAAGCAAATGTAGGCCTGGAGCTTATTGTCGTGGTAGGCCTATGTGTTCATAAATTCACTTTCTATTTTATAATTGGGACAATTTTGGTTTGATGACCTTCAGAACACCATGAAAAAGATTTTCTTAGTTGGCTGACTGTCTATAATAGAGTAATAGGTTTAGAAATGTCAGCAGAGGGTCTTTGGCACCAATTCTGTGCTAACAGGAATCTACAATTTGGGGTATGGTGAAGAAGGAAACCCAATTCAGTGCAAACAGCTCAATTATGAAACAGCACAGCTGTGGAGCCGCAGGGTTGTGAGGAGGCCCTAAAGCGAGGTGGCCCTGGGGCCGAGGCAGCTGTCCCTAGACAGTTGTGTTCTCTATGTCTGCTCAGCTCTCTCTGCTCCACGGACTCTGCTCTGCTGAGATATGAGTGTTTGTTTTTGGTGTTTGCTCCAGACAGGGAAATGCAGTTCTTCAGTCTTTGATAGGCTGACCAGATGTACCATTTTTAACAGGACAGAAAACAATAGTACTGTCCTGTTTTAAATGGTATTCATGATCAGCCTACTGACACCTTGAATTTAGCCCAGTCAGATTAGGCTGACCTGATGTACCATTTGAAAAGGGACAGTACCGTCATTTTTTGTCTCATTTACAATGGTATGTCTGGTCATCCTAGTTTGATGGAAAGGGAAATTGCACTCCCCAAGCCAGAGGGAAGCTGACTAATATACAGTGGGAAGGCCCCACTACCAGTCTCTGACTGGTTTATACTCAAAAGGCACTGTTGTGATTGGTCAGGATGGATCTACTCTGATTGGTTGGTGAAGATGCTTATGGGGATGTTGTGCAGCTCTGACAGGACTAGGAAAGACTGTGTCCTATTGTTTGGAATACACTTCCAGGAACTCCTTTACAAGGGCTGGGTGACATGGCAGGAATACAGTGCATGCAGGCAGTTCAGTGCAGGCATCCTCCCCAAGTGCAGTTTGGTTGAGAGGCCCCTGAGAGGTTAGAAATGGCTGCTTGGCTCTGCTTTTAAATTTGAGCCCAGTTAGCCACCAGGAGCCCTTCTTAGTAAGCACAGGTATTTTCTTTCTCACGGTCCACAGAAAATGTATTGCTTCGTGTATTGTTTTATTTATTAATATTAATTTTATTTATATTTTATATTTTAGTGTTTAAAAATGTAAAGACTTCAAGACTTTTTATGAAGTTGTGTCTTGAGGCACCTCCAATAAAGGAGAAAATATTTTCACATATATGGAATTAAAGAGACTTCTATTTAAGATGATGTGAACAATTTAAAATTCTATAAGAAGGTTGTTGTTTAGTAGAGATTTAAAAAGAATTATTTTTAGCTTTCTTTGCTCCATTTTTATTTTTGTGATAGAAACTGGTTTTTTTTTTTGTTTTTTTTTTATATCTTTTTATATTTATAGAGAGTAATTATTTTATCTTCAGTGCATATTTATTTCTATTTTACTTTTGACAGATAGAGAGAGAGACAGAGACAGAGACAGCTAGAGAACCGAACTGTGGGAACTCCCCAGTTCAGCATGTGGGTCCTGCCTGGGCCGGAGCCGGGATTCGATCCTCGGTCCTC
>PVKE010021731.1:0-26226 GCA_004027555.1 Craseonycteris thonglongyai
TTTTTTTAGGTAACTTTTCTCATATTATCCGTTTATCTTTGGGCAACTCATGAAAATATTGATTTTGAAAAATATATATTAAACTCATCACATCATGTGATTTGTCTTTATTCTAAAGATGATCTTTGCATTCTTTCTGCTTTTAAATATGTGGTTTTTTAAGATGTGTCTATCCATATAGTAATGTATATTGCAAGCTTCATTGGCTGGAAAAAAATGTAACAGAGTTCAATACTGGAGTAAACTATTATTTAACATCAGTAAAAGATCAGCAATTAAAATGTTAATATCATGCAAATGACATTTTATTTATGCAACAGAGAATTTCAAGACATTAAGTCATGGAGTACTTAGGCAATAGAAATGTGACCTGGATACTTACCCTCAACAACAAAATGACTAACGATACCGATTGCAATTCCTATGATTGCTACAATTACCAATGTAAAAATTGCTAGCCGAATAGGATCCCAAAATTGCTGCCTTCTTTGATATTCAACTTGTGGGTAATCAGCTTTTGAAAATTCAACTGGTCTGTGATAAAGGAAAGAAATAAACAGAAGACAAAAATATATTCATTATGGCTCTATTCTATATCTACTTGCTATAGTGCTCTACAGAAATAGTTTATATTGCTAAATAACAATAGAATATTAGATCTTAAAAAGAACACAAGGTTTTAATTTGTATACTGCCCCCAAGACCCCAATCACAGTAAAAGTTTTAAAGCTCTACTGATGTTGACATTCAAGTGAGGGTATCTTCCTGTTGCATTCTCTCTGATGAATTGGTAATTTGAAATATGAATGGTGAAATACAAAGACTCACTTAAAGTAAAGGTTATTAATAAATAACATTTTATGTTTTAATATGGGAGTTCTTAGCAACAAAATAATATAATAATCTCATCAGTTTTATTTTATTTAAGATAAAAGATCTTAATAAGAATACTTTTTTTTTTACAGAGGTGAAAGAATAGTTCATTAAAAGTAGAAGTACACTCTTGTGAAGGGGGAGTGTAGCAGAAAGGGTAGTTTATTAGAAGTGAAAGTATGCTCCCAAGAGGTGGGAGTGGGCCCAAGTGAGAAAAGATGGCTCAAAGGCCAAGAATCCTTTTTCAATTTAATACTTTTTAAAATTTCTTAATGACTTGTTCTAAAAGTGTCAACATTACTTTTGAAGACCTGATCATGGTTCTTCACATTTTATTAGCACCTACCAATGAAATTACAAATTGTGAGTTGTACTTGATAAGACTCCAGTCCTCATGAAGATGGTTCATTTCCATTTGACTCTTACCTACTCCAACTAAACTACTACCTATCCACCCAAAATACCTTAAGCCATTAGCATTATCTTTCTCCAGTTTGAAAGTTGACATTATTTATTTTATTTTTTTGAATCCCCATATAGGATTAAATATTTAATATCTTACAAGTGAGGTATTTTTATGATTTTTTAATTTTAATTTTGTCTAACAAATATTTGTTTAAAATTTATTCATTAAATGAGATAATAAAAAGTTCTTAGACTGTATCTACCATATTACAATTATGTTTCAGAAACTGTTCTAGAATCCTAGAGGGTATAATAAAGACTTTAGCATGTACTCTTTGCCTCTAGAACACTCACACTTCAAAAGAGGATACAGACATGGAAACAAGTAATTAACACTATATACTGTGACAGGTGCCAAAATAAAACTTTGTACAAGAAGAGAAAATAATTAACTCCTGTGCCAGGAGATTCTATCAAGAAGGCAATCTAATTAAAACTTGAAAGGATAAAAGTTCTTCAGATATAAAAAAGGAGAAAATAAAACAAGTAGTATATGAAAAATTAATAATAAAACTGGCAATATAAACCAGCTTTATTATTAATATTTAACCCTGGAAATAATAAAAAACAAACAAACATAAAAGATGGCTGGTATCCTCAGAGAATTTGTCTCCCAGAGTATGTCCACAATTGCAAGTCTTTCACAGAATTGCTGTACTAGAAAGAGGATATGGTGAAGCTGCTCTGGATCAGGTCATAACAAGTCTCATAACCCGAGTAAAGAGTTTGAAATGGACTCTGCAGAAGATGAGGAGCCAATAAAAGTTTTAATCAGTATGAGACTTTAGAATAATCACAGAGGTATTATGAATGGGGATGGGGATTAGAACAAAAGTACAGAAACAAAAACTGCTTTGGAGGCCACTTTGAAAGGTCCAGGAGAGAGATCGGGAGGGCCGGAACTAAGGCTGAGGCAGTGGGGTGGTGAGGAGATTAATTTAGCTCCAACATTTGAGTTTTATTGACTGATTGCTTAGCGGTGGGGCAAGAAAAGGATTAATGGCTTCCTTGTTTCAATGTCTAGGTAAACGATTGTTTCTCCAGGTAACATAAGGAAGATTAAATGAAGAGAAAGTGTTTCCGATGTAGTATTATTGTTGTTTGTAATGAACAATGTGCCATGCTTATGCTTAAGTCTGACCCAAATGGAAAGTTATTGATTCTATGCCCTTTGTCTTTGACTCATTTTACTTTAGTTGTGTCACTAACACCTGTTTGTATGACTAATAAAAGTAATTGTTAAGGGTGGTACCACACAATCCAGAGACAACAAAAAAGTTTCTAATATCCCCATGTGCAATGACTTTCTCCTCACCCATAATTGAAGTCTCCATTTACAAAATGTATAGAATTAATAAATGAGAATATTTTCTTGTTTATTTAGTGTGTAGGTACTTTGGCTGCTGCAATTATTTTTTTTTTAATTCTCACTTTCCACCCCTCCCAAGTTTTGTCAATTAGACTGCTGCACCCTGAACCCTTCAAGAAGCAAAAAAATGGCAAAAATCAAATTCTATCAAATACATGGAGGTGAAAGTCGTATATTGTATCATGATTACACTGTGTCACAGTATAGATTTTTTTTTTTTAAATCATGGTCATATTTAATTTTAAAATGAGTTTTGTCTGGTGATCAGCTATTCTTAGATTGATATACTGAAATATTGACTTCTCTGTAATGTGGAAGTTGAAATGAGTTTTACCAAGTACTTATTTCTGTACTTTGAGGTAGAGCTTGAGCAGTATAAGACACCAACTAATTGCAACAAAAGTAATGTTTACTCTAATAAACAAAAATTCAAGGGAATTTTAAGTGTGAAATAACCTTTCAGAACTTGACTATAGTAAGTTAGAAAGAATTTATTTTTACGTGCAACTGTTTCAAACTTTGAAAAACATTATTTTGATTATGTTTAAAATTCCTTTATATATTCTTATATGTTTCTTCTTACTTGTACATGGCAATTGTTTATTCACTTAATCTAAATATGAGTCTAACTTAAATGGGCTTTTTCATGGTACCTTGTATTGCATCTTTTTAAGAGAGCATTAAGCATAAGTTGTTTCTTTAGTGTTTACTTTTTGGGGAGAAGGGTTGTTTCTTTTGCCTTATCTTATTTTCTTCCTGTTAAAGTAAAATGAAAATAAAAATAGACAACATATAAAAGGAGAAAGAAAATGCAACTCAAACTTATCCCTCCATTAAAGCAACCCTTTTAAAGTTAAACAGAAAATTATGGTACGTGCTAGAAAGTGGTGACTGCCTTTTTATGATGGAAATATACACAGATCAACTGGGTTAGATCCTGGCATTGTGTATATCAGTAAGTTAGTTAAATCCTGAATTAGTCTTCTCATTTGTAAAATGAGGAAGAGAAACTTTTAATGACCTTGTTCGGATCCAAAATAGTGCAAATAAATGAGAAAGAGAATCAGAATGTAGTCCTATTTCCTTTATAGAAGCCAATGGTTTTGTTTTGCTCCATTTTGTCTGGTTTTGGTCTTATCTTTAAATAGGAGAGCTGTCCGGAAAAAATCCAGCCATTGTCAATACAACGAGAATGGTCACATGGCTGGACACTTTCTGGACAGTCCTCGTATTATTTTTCAGATGATCTGACAGTTTATGGTAAAGTATATTTCCACATTTTCTCCGCAGTTATCTATAATTCAACACAATTGCTTTCAAAGTTACTCATATATTTTTCTTTATGAAAATCATTGTTTGTTGCAACATTAATTTGTTGATCTCTAGGTGCATAAACATTGAGATTATAAATCTATTAGTTTTCAGTGCAAAAATGCTCTGACTAGATCAGCTGTTTCCACATACTAACCAGTCAGCAGAATTAAAATAAAACCATGATTATTAGTCCGAAGGCAACAAACCTAAAATATTTAAAATAAAACCCACACCCTTCTGGGATACTGCCTCATCTTTTCATGCGTCAGTGCAGACATCAAATAAAAATAGCATTGTTATGATATCACATCATAAATGATGATGTATAAAACAACTATCATGTTTGGAAATCTAAATCATTCTAAAAAATTCAGTAACGTAAATAAAATACAGGAACCAAAGCCTTTTGGTATTTTGAATAAAAATAAAACAATGGTTATAGTAATGAAATACACATGAAAAGATTATTAGAACAAGCATGAAAATTTGCATCACAAATCCAAATTTTAAATCTCTGTTCACGTTTTAACCCTGTTACCTTGCCATATCTGACTCTAAAAATCCCGTCTGTTAATTAGGATGATAATATCCCTCACCTCTCAAGGTTGTTTTGAGTATTATTTTTTTTATCCTGTAGGGATAATTAATAATTTCTGAACTATACGAATAGGAATTGTCAAAAAACATACCACTGAGTAAAATAACAGGTTATTAATAGTACTACGTCTTATGTAAGTCTAATATCTAATATAATTTCTGACATCAATTTTCCTGCTTTTAACATAAATGAATGATGAATGAAAGAAATGCAATCTAGATCCTAGATCTAGAAAAAATTATTTGCATACAAAAGCTAAAGAATTCTAAAATGTGTTAATAAATATGCAACACAGTTATTTAATAAACAGCCACATGTTTTAGGCACTAGTAGTTATTGGATACACAATGAATGAAATACAAATATGTGATCCTTGCTGTCATAGTCCTTATGTCTATAAGGGGAGACAGATAAAACTAGTAAACACAGAAATCCTTACAAGTGGTGATATGATCTAGGAAGAATAAAAATACCGGTAAGATGTCTGAGATGGAAAATAAGAAGGTCACAAATGGGGTGGGGAGAGGGGACTGTTTGAAAAGGGTAAGTCCATTCTGTGAAGTAACATTTTCACTGAGATAAAAAAAAAAAAGAAATTATAAGCCAGGTGTAAAATAGGTGCAAATCTGATTCTAGCATATGGAAAAGTGTGTGAAGTGCTTGCATTGAAAAATAATTTGGCCTGTTGGAAGAAGTGATCATTGAAAACGTTATTATGGAGAAGCAGCTATAAATCAATGAACACTTCGCAGCTTAAATTTTTGTTAGTAAGAAAATATTTCAGTTTCTTTAGCAGAAAAGTTTTCTTCTATATTTCTAGAGGTAGCCTCTGCTTACATTTTTCCAGAATCTTAATTATATGCTGTTATTTCATTTATATACTTGACTAAGCTAGATATAGCAAACTAACTACATTATTACAGACCAAAAAGATGTATATAAAAAAAGAACTCAGTTTTAAACCGTCCTCTTTAGACAGCCACACAGATAATCTGATCAAACAAGCAAGCATAACCTATAATACTGCCCCCTCCAAAGTGCCACCTGTGTAGATTATTAATTAAGCCTGAGTCATGTCCTCTTTCAGAGACAACCTCTTTGATGATAAGCACTGTAATCATACCTAAATAAATAGGTGAGAAAGCTTGGCCCCTCCCAATAGCTATATCACCAACTATAATGAGCTCTGTGATTAGTATATTAACATATCAAAGATGGCAGGCAATTGGACATATGACAATTGCTTATTAGAGAGAAGCTACAGCTAGTTCAGTCTTGAACTTTTAAGAAGTTTATTTCAGCAATTGGAATAGAGTTGCTTTCCACTTTGTTCTATAAACTTTTCCTTACAATGGAGGCTTTGTGACAAATTAATTGCTGTTCTATCTAGTGTAGATTAGGTAGAAGTATTCATAAGTAGGCCACTTTTATTATGTTTGTGCATTCAATGGCATGAGTGTTTTATATGTTAGGCACAAGACAGAGCTTGTTATATGATTGACATGTCTCAGTCCCTCAGACTGTGAACTGACTATATATTTTATATTACTGATCTTAATGTGAGAGTCCATGGAACAAAGCTGTTCAAAAATCCAGTGAAATATGAAAGTACATAGAGAAGTCATACCATTTTTTGACCAGATTAAGGAGTAATGAATTACAAGTAAGTCATGATAATGAAGGTAAGTTATTCATACCTAAATGACTATTATTCCAGATTCCCAGTTCATCATTTGTACACTTTTGAAGAGATTAATTGAAATATATGTAAGTATATGTGGTTCCAGTGCATTGCACGTATCACAAGAGGATGTTCCTGTGATGAGAGATATCCTGAAGCTAGAATAAGGATCTTTAATCACCAGATATCACTACCAGATGTTCTCTAGATGGGATAGTCACATGGCAAAAGGGCTAAATTTTAAATTCATATTTCAGATGTATTTTCTGCCTTCTTTTTGCTTGATATGACTTAAAACACTGATGTAAGACACTTTTGAGCATGTGGTTTGGTACAGTACTCTGCCTCTTTTTAGACTTGCTCTCTCAGGACTTTAGTTTATTAAGTTATAAAATTGGGATTTGAACCAGTTCACTACTTAAATATATTGAAACTACTTTTCCCATTTCTAAACTTCATAATTCAAATGGTATATGTGTGTGTGTGTTCAGTTTTTCAAGATTATATCTCAAGAAAGCATTTATGCTATCAGTGAATTATTATTTTTTTGGTTTAGCATTAATTAACTGATTCTCAGCTTCTCTGATTTTTCAGGTCACATTTATATACACACTCTTTATACACACACACACACACACACACATTTACACACACACACCAAATACACATGATGTCCCAGTCCCTCAGGCCTCAACCTAGGTATATGTTTTTGATTATTGATCTTAATGTAAGAATCCATAGAACAAAGCTGTTTAAATATATTATTATGCATATATAATAGAGGTATTTAATAATAAATATCATTAAAACCGTAGTATTTTATTTGTTGATACAGAGGCAAAGCTTGATTTAAACCTTATAAACTCAGGTATTATCTACTTTCTTTAAATTTCAAATAGATTAGAAGTTTTTCCTGTACATTTTTTTCCCCTGGTCTTACTATGTGACCACTGAGTTCATGGCAAAATGTCCCAAAACTACATGTTAATAATGTGAGCAATGGTTGATTCATGTAAAATGTGTTGTTTCTAGACAAAGTTCAGGTAGTGCTGAACTTGGAACATACTCAGAGCCACATGGTGCATGATCTGGTTAGCAGAATTGTTACATATCTTTTTCTTATATTTCATTCAGTTCTATTTAAGAACCTTTTATTATATGCCTAATATATTCTCAACACTATGGGTACAAAAATAAATAAATAAATAAACATTTAAAAATGGCATAGACTTTGCATTCTAGAAGCTTATAGTAGAGTAGAAACACATAAAACAATAAAATCAATATAGTGTCATAGAAAAAATAATAGATTTACCAAGTAGGTGATTAGAAAACATGGAAGATTGACTAATAAAAGTTGTTTGGGAAAGGTTCAGAAATGGTTTCAGGAAAGACTTCTCAGACAATGTAATAGCTGAGCTAGCCCTGGAAGGATAAAGGGAGTTTCCTAGCATGTGACACTGGTTAAGTACATCCTGCACCTACTAATTCTTACTCACAAGTACAACTTCTCATTATCATAACAGGAATATGACCAAGAATTTATTTGGGAGTCACAAAAAACTTACTAATTAATAGAATTTTCCACTACCACTCAAGAGAAAATTTGTCAAATTGACAAAAGAATGCAATTTACATACTTTAAATAGAAAAGGAGAATTTGGGAAATGATATTTATGGTTTTAAGAGTTTAATTTGGTTAAGCTGGTCGTAGTGTAATTCTTTTTGGGAGATCTCTTTCTATAGGAAGACTTTTGGTGATATTCAAAATAACAAATCAGAAACATTAGCAAAATTGTAGGTAATGAAAGAGAGGAGCTGATTGTGTTGCTGCCATATTTAAAAATGATACAGCTATCTAAGTATTATAGTAATGACACTGATATTTTTATGATGAGACAAAATTTACTTTGGACTTGATATGAATTTCCAAAACTAAAAACACAAATCAAAGAATTCTGGCAAGTAATGTCCTTGGTTTTGTCCAAAAAACACATGAGGGCATATTCTAAAAATGTCGTGATGATAAGTTACTACTGAAGAATAAAAAACTAGCAAAGTAATGGGAAATAGGGAGAATTTCAAGTATGAGTTGGTCATCAAACTTAGCTTCCTTATCAGCTAGACATAACTGGTTTAGCAGGCAATACAGAAGAGCAAAGTTGCCAAGTATAGGCAGAAATTGCATAGCATCCTGCTCCTTTAATGTAACATGTAATAGCTCTTTACACTGGGAAAGGGGGGGGGGCAGGAGGGAATGTTAGTAGCATTAAATCCTATGTATATAGTACAATATAATATAAAAATATATAGGACATTTTAGAATATTGGTGGTAAATATTTTGTTTTCCAAAAATTCCTTTAAATTTGTTTTTAGAGCTATGAGTTCTAGATCTAGAACAACAGTATTTAGTAATTACATTTAATTCTTACAAATATGAGTAACATTTGCATAGTTACCCTGTGTCCTTCAAAAATATACCAGGCTTTTCAAAATCTTCTGCCTCAAGAAGACTTTATGGTTACTACAACTGCCAAGCGTACTGTGAAAAGACACCTGTAGTTTCACTCACTCGTTCAACATATGTTCATTGAGCTCCTACTTGTTTCAGGTACCCTTTTCAGTAGAAGGGCTATAATATGACTCAGGATATGTTCTCTGTCTTCACATCTTTTATTTGGGAAGACAGCCAATAAGCAATAAATAAATCGGTACATAAATATAAAGTGTCAGGTAAAGAGGCAAAGAATGACTTGGGGTGGAGAGGATTCTGTGATCAGGGGAGCCCTCTCTGACAGAGTGAGATTTAAGTAGAGATATGAACAAAATGAAGGATTGAGTTATGCAGATATTTGAGTGGAAAGTATTACAAGCAAAGGGAATAGTAAGTCCCAGTGTTCTGAAGTGGGGGCAGACTTGGTATGTGCGCAGAAGAATGAGAAGGTCAGTGTGGCTAATGTGCGCTGAGCAAGCAGGAAAAGGAAGATGAGGTCAGAGAGAGAATCATGTACCAGAACAACACCTAGCAGGTCACAAAAAGGACTTTGTAGCATTCTGAGGGAGATGGGAAGCCATTATAGAGTTTTGATCAGTAGAATGGAACAGTCCTGTTGAAAGCCTCATTCTGTAGAGCAGAGGTCTCCAAATGTTTTGGCACCACAGGCTGGTTTTAAGGAAGACAGTTTTTCCAAAGACCAAAGTGGCAGGGAGTAGGGGGGAGGGGGCGGGGAGGAGTGGCAGAGAGGTGTGCACGCACGGTTCACAGTAGGGTTCACGCTTCTATGAGAATCTAATGTTGGCACTGATCTCACAGGAGGCAGAGTTCAGGCAGTAATGCAAGAGATGAGGAATGGCTGAGATATAGATAAAGCTTCCCTCAATCACCCTCTGCTCATCTCCTGCTATGCGGCTGGAGTTCCTAGCAAGCCTCAGACCAGTATTAGTTTGTGGCCCAGGGGTTGGAGACTTTTGCTGCAGAGAATACACTGTGGTTGGGAATGAGGCTAACATGAAGGGTAGAGGCAGGGAAACTGGTTAGGGTATCGTTGCAATTGTTTTACGTGAGAGAAGATGGTGGCTTGGCCTGGAGTAGTAGCAGTGAGGACATCAGAATATATCATTGGATTCAGAATATATTTTAAGGCAGAGCTTTACTCATGAATTTGTTGCAAAAGGTAAGAGAGAGAAGAGATTCCAAGATGTTTAGCCTGTACAGGGGAAAAATATTTTGAAGGTGGTAAGACCCCTTTCTCAAATTAATGCTTATATGGAACTCTAATATATAACATCGATTTAAAATGGAACTGTTCTGGGATGGAGAGGGTGTATAGAACTCTACCAGTATGTAATGGCCCCCATTGAGGCACATTTGCAAGAATTAACGCTGAATTTCACCCTGACATACAAACTTTTGACCATAGCCCCTAAAGTCTCTCATGATGGAGCCCTCAACATCCTGATTAGTCAACAACCCCTACTAATCTCTCTCACATTCCATCCTCTACCCTTTACCTGCCACGCACCCAAGGAGGACCTTTTTTAAAGATTTTATTTTTATTGTTTATTTTAGACAGAGAGAGAAATAGACAGAGACACAGAGAGAACAGGGAGGGCCCAGAGCAGTCTCCATAGTTGACAACATTAGTTTTCCATATAGATTTACTCCACAGGTGGGTGCGGGGCTGCGCAGGGCAGGAACTGGGCCGGGAGCCTCCCACATAGGCTCCAGCAAGAACTGAACTGGGGGCACACCCCAGTTCAGCATATGGGTCCGCCTGGGCTGGAGCTTGGTCTCCAGGGCTGCAAAGCAAGCGCTTACCCCGCTGAGCCATCCCAGCTTCCCCAAGGAGGACCTTTTAATCTTTCAATTGTCACCTCTAAAAAATCTTGTCAACATAGGAAACTCCTGGGCAGGCTTGGGCCTGTAATTAGGGAACCAGCAGGTAGGCAGTGGATATACAAGTACTTGTAGACATGAACTATATATTCCCCTTTTGTCATAGGGCCTCAGAACAGATAAGAAAGGCTGGAATCTAGAGAAGTTAGTCTTTGACAAAGAAACCTGCTTCATTTGAAAGTGATTGCAGATACAAATGTACTTGTAAATATGGGGGCAGGGAAATTTGAAGACTCCTTTCTTGATTTTACCCAGGAACCCATATAGAATCTGAGAATTCACAGTTAAACATAACTTTTCATTAATCCTCTTCAATCATCAATGCTAAAATTCCCTTCATTATATCACTACAGTGATACCATGGAATCCAAACACCACAAAACTTGAACAACTTGGAATCCAAACAAAAAAATTAAGCAAATTTTGCCTCAGAATCCAAAGAGTGCTTTGGAATCTGAACGCCAACATGTTGTTTGCATGGGACATATCGACTGTACAGCCCATAGCTTTATCCAAATGCCCACTTGTCTTGGAACTCGAATGTTTTGGAACTTGAACAGGGTTCTGGGACAGAGTAAGTTCAAATTCCAAGGCATTAACATACTGTAATGTTGGCCAGCCTTTCTTAAAACTCTTTATTCCTAACTTCCTAAGCAAACTCCTCTCACCTTCAAATAACCTGATGAAGGTTTTTAGGAATGCATTCCCTTTACCTCCATAACACTAGTTATATATTTTTTAGAATCACATAAAATGAGTCTAATCTTTCTGTCACATGTAATTCATTCAACAAGTTCTTACTGAGAATTTATTTTATGCTCAGCACCTTTATAGGCACTGAGTATTTGCTGATGCGCAAACCTAGGTCCCCCTTGTCACAAAAAAATTAAAATCTGGTGAACATTTCCTGTTTCTTTCACCAGATGGCCAAATTTCCTTACTGCCTTGGGAAAACAGGGACGTGTTGAAAAGCATTTCCTATATATATTTCAAGAATTGAGAAACATTAATAGGGATTACATCACAGGGAATAAAACGAAGAAAGCACAGCTCCCTGAGAACTTTATAAGTATGATTTTTTTCATTGATAATTTAAGGCTATGGCTCTGTTTTAAAATTAACTAAATAATGCCTCTCAAAATTAGAAACAGGTTGGGAAACTGTCTGATTGTTACCAACCAATGTCACCCCATTAAATTTAACAATAATAAAAAAAAAAAAATTAGAAACAGAAAGCCAAGAGTTGATGTTGAATAAAGCTGTATATTAGTTTGACTCAATAACACAAAGAAAAGAAAGATGAGAGGATCAAGAGTTTAAAGTTCAAAATAGCAGTTATTTTGTAAGGATTCTATAAAAATCCTTGAATAAGTATGACTAGTATTATACAAATCTTTTTTGGTTATTCTCACATGACTTCCTCAGTGGCCATATTTCTGTGCTTGTTCTTAATGTCATTACAATGTTATAGGTAAACCCTGTGCAATTAAACTAAAGTGGGTTAAGTGATTTCATCAGACAAATGATGCCATCGATATGAGAATTTAAATACCTGACTATCCTTAGTACTAAAGACATGCAAATAACCAAGCTTAAGTTAAATGAGGTACACTCCTCCATGTTCAGCATAAATATTTATGTGCTTTCCAGGCAAGCAGCAGCCCTGAGGGGAAATTCTTATTATATCTTACATGTCCTAACATATTTGTATTCAACCTGAGGTGTAGATACACATTAGATATTCTGTTTGGGCCCAGTTCTCTCTACTTCTTGCCAAAAAGCCTTCATTTCTGCGAATGCCCATAATTAGTAATACCTGTTTAATGACATGGGTTAACTGAGGTTAACAACCTTCCTTAAAACACACAAACACACACACACACACCAACATGTAATGATACCTACATGCTAACAGAGACAAGTAGCAACAGAAAACAAATATAATATTCATTTTAAATGCAATTTTGAATGCTCAAACCTCAGCAATACCTATAGGTACAAACACTTCCTCCCCAGTGTTTAGCCATGGGTACAGCCCAGTGAAATTAAGCCAACATTAATGAAGTTTATTTCATTATGGCCTGTTCTATGGTCAGTTAAAAGGCATAAAGTTTGTTTTGAGTGATTTGGGTTGAGATATAATATAGTATAGTGATTAAAAATACCCCCTGGAGCCCAGATAGTCCCTTTTAATTCCCCACTTTAATGCTTACTAACTCTGTGGCTTTAGGCAAGATACTTAACCTTTCTGTGTTTCAGGTAGTATTTTTTTATCAGCAAAATGGGTATAATAATACCTATGTCATAAGTTTCTTATGAAAATAAAATGAGACAATATATGTAAAGTGCTATAAAGGCTTTTGCTGTTATTAAAATGTTACCAGCTTTTAATTTTTATAAGAACCAACTTGTCCCAGGAATAATTAAATCCAAATGTGTGTTCTCCCTTTCAGTATGGCCATTTTATTTTGGTTCTCACTCCATTAAACATTTTTCTGCATTCTTCTCTGAATTTCTTGCCTTAAAAAATAAATTGGCTCTAGTAAGAGGCCAAAGATGGGAAGGGAGAATACCAACTCATCAACCAGTTGTCAAGAACATGCATGGTACAGGTGCTAAGTCCCCTCAGAATAAGACCATCATGAATTTTGATCCCATTTTTCTTTTATGCATTATTTAGATGGAAGCTTACCAATTAGAGGGGGTTTCTACATAAATTCTATATTAAGTGTGATGGTGTAACCTTACTAAACTCAGCACTATAACTTCAGATCACACCTGTTTTCCCTCTCTTTCCCTTTTTTGCCCAGTCTTTGTTTTACAATTGAAGCTTACACATCTACTATCACAATTTTCATTCATCTCTGTTTAATATTTCTAAAATTATACCTACTCTATCATGAAATCTCTTAATAAAGGTATTTCTCTTTGTGAAAGAAATTTGACTACTCTTATGATTACTCAGACATTCTTCCCTGCCATATTAAGTGACTGAAACACACTGCCTAATACTTACAGACAGTGGTAAGTTCTATTACTTATAAACTTTATAACTTCTTAATAACCTTCAGTTCTTTATCTGAAAAACAGAGATAATGGTTCTAATATTCTGGATGGTCTTTAGAGATAATATAAATTAAATGCTGATCATGGTGTCTGATAGAGAATAGGCAATCAATGAAATAAAAGTATTATAATAATTATTATTCATCAATATGAATCTATAATTCATTCAATAGTACCCTCCTCCTCCCAAAAAATGTCATTGTGATTTCTACATTGGAACATCTTTCTGCCAATCATGGTACTAAGCAAGCAAATTCATCCAACAGTCCCATCATGTAATTATTAATAGCTTCATTCAATGATGAATTAACTAAGATTATTTGAGCAAGATCAGATGTCAAAAATTGAGACAAAGATTTGAATTAAGAATTATGATTCCAAGTCTCAAAATATTTCTGTATTCTGCATATCTCCCTTTGATAATTCAAACCACAAATAATTAAAACCAAAGATTTGAGTTAACTTCTGCCTTATTATATTCTTACTGAACAATAATAATGAAGTCTAAGCTGATCCTATTTTCACTACCCCCCACCCCCATCCCCCACCCCCAGCAATCTGTCCAACACTCTCACACAGAGATATTTTGGAAAGTTGTTTCTAGATAGTATTTCTTCTGCTTAAATGTCTTCTTCAGATGCTTACTGTCTACTGAAACAAGCTTACACTCCATAGCGCGTACGCACAATTCGAAATCTACCTTTCCAGCTAATCAGGTACCATTTTTATTAGAATTCTTAGTAGGTTGCATACTGGATTGTCTTTGAACCCTTGAATATTCCTACAATTTTAATGATTCTGCTCAAGCTGGGCCTTTATCGGTATTGCTCTTTCTTACTTCTTCCTCGCACCCAAATCCTGCTCACCCTTCAAGATACAGCTCAAACACTAACTTCAGTGGATACTTTCTGAATTCCTAGATAAAAATGATCTTTCTTCTTAACTCCAAACCTCTTTGGAGGTAATACTCTTTTGTTATATATTGTACTCTCTCTACTACACATATATTTCCATAGTGCTCCATACTTCTTCAACCTTCAGTTAATAATATATATTCAAATATTTCTATTAATTTTAATGTCTTTTTGTCCCCTACTGGGCTGAAAATTCCATAGAGCATGAATAGTGCCTATCCTTTTCACTGCTATATCGCCTGTATCTAGCAGAGTGCCTAGTATATATTAGTTGTTCAACAAACATTTTTGAGAGAGTACATGGACAGTACATTCTACTACATCCTCTGTAGGTTATGGTCTTCTAAAGGGCAAAATCTGTAACCTTTATAGTACTCACTGAGTTCATAAACATATATTACCTATATAAATATTCTCTTTATAAAATTTGCTCTATAGGGGAAGCCAGGATGTCTCAGTGGGTTAAGCACTAGCTTTGCAGTCCTGGGGACTGCAGATAGAGTCCTGCCCCTGGTTCGTGTGGACCCATGTGCTGGGCTGGGGGGTGCCCCCAGTTCAGTTCTCATTGGGGTGAGACCCCGGCCCAGTTCCTGCCTGGTGCAGCCCCGTGCCCACCTGTGAAATGAAACTATGTGGAAAAACCAGCTATATGCAACTATGGAGACTGTTCTGGGCCCTCCCCCTTCTCTGTCTCTGTCTCTGTATCTCTCTCTCTCTCCCTGTCAAAAACAATAAAAAAAATTTGCTCTATAGAACATAAAGTTTCAGAATATTTACATTTCTAACATTGTGTATTAAGTTAAGTATATTCTCGTACTTCAGATAAAAATATCCTAGATGATTTCTTCTAGGTAATAAACTGAGGTTTTACTGATCACTATTTTATAAAATACTATTTGGCACTAACTCACAAATTCCATTAGGAATAATATATAAGTTCAAGAATTATAGTATAATAGAATAAAGATTTATAGTTGACTAAACTATGTCGATTTGTATAAAACCAACTCAATAAAACTTCAGTCAGATTTTTCTAATCTTGCTGAAGTTTTATTTTGAAATAAGCTAATAGTGTTTTTCAGAAAATTAAGACATTTGTTTTTCTAAAGAGTTCACAAATAACATTTAATCTCAATCACTAGTAAGTTACATAGAAATTATTCTTACTACTATATTTAATCTACATGTATAGGAAATATCTTGGTGGCTTAGTTCTAGATATTTTTATATATAAGTACATTTTCAAGTACTCTACAACTGAAGCTGCTTATCCCTCAGTTATTATTACTCTGAATTATTAAAGCTTACCGGTATGTCTGCATCATTGTACAGAAAAATTCTTATTTTGCTTGAATTATTCCTCCCACATATATCTACATATCTCACTTCCTTATTTCATTCAGATGGCCACTCAAAAATCATTTTTGATTACCTTAAAATAGCACATCTTACTTTGTATTTCTTTATTCTTCTTTGTTGTATTTATCATTAGCCAAATTATAATATATGTCTGCTTATTTTGTCTTCTGCATGAAAATATATGAGATCTGACCAATAAATGTGTGAACTCATCCTAAAAAAAGTGCTACATACTTCATTGCCGAATATCACTATGGTCACCTTCAAAGTACTCCCCCTTGGAAAGCTATGTACAGATGCAAGCATCACCCTTCAAAGCAATTTTGGAACTCTTTTTCTGGAATGGCCATTAGAGCTGTCATCATATTACACTTGATGTCCTGAATGTCATCAAAATGTCCTCCTTTCAATATTTTCTTTTCTTTATCTTCAGATAAAGAAAAAAGTCATTTGGGGGCCAGATCAGATGAGTAGGGAGGGTGTTCCAATACAATTATTAGTTTACTGGCTAAAAACTCCCTTACAGACAGTGCCATGTGAGCTGCTGCATTGTTATGATGCAAGGACCATGAGTTGTTGGAGAAAAGTTTAGGTCATTTTTATCTAATTTTTTTGTGCGGCTTTTTCAGCACTCCCAAATAGTCAATGTGGTTGACTGCCCGTTTGGTACAAATTCATAATGAACAATCTCTATGGTATCAAAAATAATTAGCAATATCATTCTGACTCTTGATTTGTACTAACAGAACTTTTTTTGGTCATGAAGAACTGTCTGACTTTTTCATTGTGCACTTGGACGCTTTGTTTCAAGGTTGTATTGGTACACCCATGTTTTATCAACAGTGATATCACAGTCCCAAACATTGTCTTACCTTTCTAAAAGGTCGGGGGGGGGGGTGGCGAACCTATGGCATGCGTGCCCAAAGTGGCATGCGGAGCAATTATTTTGGCATGCAGAGCTGTGAATACTATTTAAAAAATTATTGTTTATGCTCTTATAGACATAAAAATAATCGATACCTCTATCTCACTCGATGGGTTGGCACACGAGTCGAGCGAGTATACTCTTATTTCATAAACTTTGGCACTCAATCGCCAAAAGGTTCTCCACCCCTGGGAGCCTCTTGGCAAACTTTGACTCTCCTTTGCTTTTGTTCATCAGTGAGCTGCTTCGGGACCAATTTTGAACATACCTCTATCGTACAAAGATTTTCAGTAAAGATTTTTCTATTTCTCTATTGATGTTTACTTGATCCGCTATGCTTCTCACAGTTAGCTGACAATTTTGATGCACAATTTGATGAATTTTGGCAATGCTTTGACAGTTACGTGCATTACTGGCCGCCCTGACCTCTCTTCATCAGTAACACATTCTCTCCCCTCAGAAAAACGTTGAATCCATTTGTACCCTGCTGTTTTCTTCATAGCATTATTTTCATTAACTTGGACTAACATGTTTGTGATTTCACTTTCACTCTTATCAAGTTTAACAAGAAATTTCGTGTTTGTTCGTTGCTCTAATTTAAGCTCCGTTATTCTTGAGACAGCAAACAAAAACACACAACAATAAAACACACCACTCAGCAAGATACTGCCACACACTGACATGAACACAGCTGTGAGACACTGATATACAAAAGTTAGAAAACCTTACCAAGTGGTTAGTACAGTGCTGCCAACATAAGCACATGGTGGCAAGTTCAAAAAATTAATTGTCATTAACTTAATGCCAAACACATGATAGATATCATGTAACTATCTGATGAACAAATGAGCTTAACATTTAACTTAACAGTTATCTTTATTTATTGTTCTTTCAGTATAACATAAATCTCTTTATAATTTTGAACAAGTTTGTGTCAAAGATATACTCACTTGTTTGCAATTATTTTTCAAATATACACACAGCTAATCAAGAGATACCCAGCTGCATAATGTTAAGTTTCTCTGGGGAAGAAGTTATGTCTCATGTTGATTTAATATAGAACTCATTTTGTGTGTGTGGGAGGGGTTCAGGGGGGTCAACATAGTTAACAAATATTTAAGGGAAATAACAACCCCTCCGAATTCATTCAGACAGATAGATTTTTAACTCTAAAAGTTTAACTAGAAGCAGTTTATGGAGTAACGACATCACAACCTTTAGTTGGTATTAGAATGATCCCGAAGAGAGGTAGTCAAGATGCATGCAAGATTTCTCTTCACAGAGAGGCTGTCCCAACATTGCTTAGGTCATCATTAATTTGTAATCAAATATTTAAAAATCTAATGTAAAGGGTTTGAAGAAGTAGTGATAAAACTATTGCATCAATGAGAATTTTAGTAAACATTCTAATGTAATAAGCTACTACTATGAATTTTACTTTATGAAATAACATAAAATGGTGGTCAAAGTAATATTAACATTGAAAACTCATTCTTTTTTTTAATATATTTTTTTAAAGATAGTCACTTTCATTTATTTGTTTATTTATTTATTTTTGACAGAGAGAGAGAGAGAGAGAGAGAGAGAGAGAGAGAGAGATACAGAGACAGAGAGAGAACTGAACTGGGGGAGCTCCCCAGTTCAGCATATGGGTCTGCACGGGCCGGGGCCAGGATTAGATCCCCAGTCCCTGGTGCTGCAAAGTGAGCGCTTAACCCACTGAGCCATCCCGGCTTTCCCGAAAACTCATTCTTTAAAAACCCACTTTATAGATATATAATTAAAAGTATAGTGTCGTTTTAGTCTCTTTTAGATATACCTCCATTTTATTATTAAAAACAGAATCATGGATATGTAATGATCAGATGTTGTAGTGGCTTCTGGTATTTAAAAGAAGGTTGTACTTGCTGTTCTTGGATGTTAAATATGTAACCAAGCATATACACATTTAAATATTGACCAGTAAGCAAGAAATTAAGTGTTTAATGCTAATTTAATGTTCCATTAGTATTTATTCACTATTCATTTCTTTCATTGACTAGTCCTACTGTTTTCTCTATGCCTAATTTTTTTCTCTAGAAAGTTCCCTGAGTCTTACCTTCTTTTCTGTGTAGGATAACTATGTACCTTATCTGTATCTCCTATGTTAATTCTTCAATTTTTTTTTTTTTTTTTTAGTTTAGTTTTAGGAGATAACCCAATGGTGCCTGAATAACTCAAGTTCATTTTGTTCAACTAAAATCATTTTAACCATCCTCATCTAGCACAGCAAAAAATGCTTCTTGAGAAATCAATTTTGCTACTAACAACTTGAGTTTGGGAGAACAATTTAGGGGGTAAAGGCACTGTTAATCACATACCCTTATGACAAATATTTTGTATATTTGTTGAACACTTTTGATATGCCATTCCTAAAAAATTTCTAACATTTTGTTTCTCTGTTACTTTCAGTTTTATATTCCACCTATATTTGAGGTCAAATGTTTCTTGATTCTTTCAGTCTGACTTATTTTGCTTAATAAGTTGGTTTGAAGGTCCACCCATGTTGTCACAAATGGCTGTATTTCATATTTTTTTTACTGTTCAAAGACCAAATATTTGTACAAAATGTTATTAATTACTGTAAATTTAAACTTGCAATAAATGCCAGCTCTATTATAAATACCAGGGGTAGCAAAAAAATGTATACAGATTTCAAGAGATGTTATCTATGAATTAGTTTTCAAAGTTGACTTGAATTATGGTAGCAATGTGTACTATGCTGTTCACTCAAAGATGTTGTTAATCAAATGAATGCTAATGTCACCATGTGATAGGCATGACAGTCAAAAACAATGGTGGAAGCACGGTTGTCATTGGAGTAGCACAAGACTGTTTTGAAGTGGTATTTGGAATTTAAGAACATTGTGGAAGTATAACAATAATGGAGGCATGAGCGTGCACAGAACCTCCAACACACCTAACAATTGCACACATTTGTAATAAATTTGAGATGCATGGTAAATTGAAACAGCGTGTGTAGCAATGCAAGTGGACACTTTGATCAATGTTGCTCAGCCTGCAGCTCGCCATAATCAGAAGTGTCTGGACGTTGATGGTAAACCGTTTGAGCACCTCTTGTAATTACAGAAGTCAAATGTGACTTGTATTCATCTTTTGTTATCAATATATATTATTACAATTTTAATAGTTTTTTTCCCCTTTTTACAATGTATACAATTTTTTGGCACCCTCTATATATGACAGATACCAAACGGAATGTTCTAGTGCCATGCAGTTTCTGGCACACTAAATAATTAAATGCATAAATTTGATGAAAATTTAAAACACAATTGCTTTCCGTAGGCAGTCAATGTTCTTCTCTTAGCTTCCTATATGACTAACTGGTACAAAGGTTTATGTTTCAAAGTATTTTGCAATCCAGTTAAGAGGGAGGAGCTATCTATGATTAAGATATAAATGTCCTAGATGAAAGAGATCAACAATGTTCTCGTTTACAACGGATATAATCTGCATATTAAATAAACAAAATTAGCATGTCCCAGAATCTTTGTCAAATTACTGAAAGGCCATGCTTGAAATAAGTAATGAGTAGGTTAGAATGCTGCATATGAAAAAATTTAAGAGCTTCTCATTCTTGGAATTTTCCTATTGATGCTGAGTTAGTTGCCTTATCATTGATTGGTGAACTAAAATATCGTACAATGCAAATGCTATTTCATTAGATTTATAGCCATTTTTTACTTTTTGAGGCTTTTGGTGTATAGTAAGTAATCCAAGGATAATTAATTGCTGTAATAAAATCATCTAATTCCCAGAAGTTTGAAAATATATATCACATAGCTATAAAATCACATAGAATAATTGAATTTCAACTCCTGAGTTTTTAAAGAAAACTCGCAAACTGTGTGTATAGTTTAAGTAATGTATTATATTTTATCTTTGTAAGAATGCCTAAAATTTAGTTATTGAATTTCATATTCTGTTAGATCCTACTTTTATTTCCATAAATAGAAGTATAGAAATTTAGTTGTATCTTTGCATGAAAGTCCATTGATCAACTTATAGTATTACATCTGGCTACAGATAAAACTCTAAAAATGAATTATAGAAATAAAATTTATAGCTATAGTAGTCATATTTCATTAAGTATATTGAGGGATTTGGAATTTAGTTTCCACATTTTTCTCTTTTTCGGGTAAGCAGTTAAGCATTATAAACGCCACATTAACATATGAATCAAAGAAAATATTATTCTAATAGGTATATTGTATTCTAAATAATGTTTATTTTATTAATTCTAATGCATAGATAACATAGTTAAAGCAGATAATCCAGTCCCAAGCACCTAGAACAACTAATACAGACTGTTGAATGACAGTGCGTCTTAATTAAATTCCAGAAAGACAATCCGAAGAGTAACATCCTGTATCTTCATTAGTTTAGAGATATGTTCCTCAAGTTCCTAAACCACTTAAAAAATACTTTTTGATGAAATGTAAGTTGACATTTAAATATGAACTCAACTTTACTATGTACCTTGATAATAAACTGCAGCTCTACCTAAGTCATCCAAATATCTTCCTAATGGAAGGTCCTGGGAGTCAGGACAAATAGATCCCAACAATACAAATAGATATACGCAACACTACTAAAAGATAGATTCAAAGTTTATAAGTTTATGAATGAAGACATTTATTAGCTAATAAGCCATAGCTTCCATATTACCATAATTTAGTTAAATGTAGTGTTTATATTTAAAAAGCTGCTGTCAGCAAGAGTATGATGGTAGCTGACCAGATAAATAAATATCAATAAGGAGAAATGAATGGTTTTCATAATTTTACAGTAGTAAATATTGACTAAATTCTTACTGCTCTTGTTGAGCCAAGGGGTAAAGAACATAGAAGCAGTCCTACGCAAATATCCCTCCCCCCAAAAAAGATGAATATTCAAGGCAAGGGATCTAAGTCTGGGTTTACCCCTAAAAAGAACATATTTCCTGAGTTAACTTTGCTAAAAACATGAAAAAGTAAAAGTATTTGTTTCAGCCATTTTATCTGTTATCTGAAGTGCCCAATCATAATATTCCATGAATTAATATGTTCTTTAAAATATGATATATAAGCAATGAAAAAAATAAATTGATCTGTTCTCTCTACCTTACCAGTAGCAAAAATAGTGGCCAGTACTAATTAAGCAACTGATGTTTGAGACTGGAAATGAAGGAATAGTCAGAGACTAACAGGAGAAAGATCATTATGGAAGGATGAATGATAAGTGGGAGGGGGAAGGTAAGTAGTAGTGTTATAGTGGGGCAGAGAATGCCTCAAAAACTTAGTGGAGACCAGAGCTAAGATGATACCATTGATGTTGTTTTGAGGTGCTGTCTATGCTACTTGTTAAACCCAATCCTTGGCATGCATGTACAATTCGTTGAGGTCTACAAGCCAGATCAAAATCATGAGTTCAGTGTAAATGATGGAAGTAACATAATTGACCTGATTTCTTATCTATTTTCAAAAAATTTTTATCAAGATGAAACTGTAGATTCTTATTTTGTATAGCTTGTCTTAAGATTTGACACTACTATACTACACTAAAGGTCTCATTCATTTTAGTACCTTCTACCTATTCATGTTTATTTGGGTGATCGTACAAGAATCTGTCAATGGATCTAAGAAGTGTAGATACAACAGTTAAGGTAGTTGCTGACACATTATAGATTCAACTATTAACTGAATTTCCCCTATTTTCTTGCTTATAATAGTGTCTAGAGACTCTAGACACACCCTATACTCTGATTTGCAGTAGATTTCCCCCCACCCCACCCCCCACCCCCATTTTCAGGAGTTAAAATTCCTTGCTAATATGTTCTATATTATTTCACCTGTTAGAATGTGTGTTCAAGATTGTTTGGCTTGCTAGTATCCAAACTATACAAGTAGAGAATATTTTTTAGATAGCATGAAATATTTTTCAAATGTTCACTTGATTTTTATTGAATCATATAATTTGAAAGTTGCATTAGTCATTCATATATTATATTCTAGGATAAATAAAATAAATCCTGGAAAAGACTTGATGCGTTTGAACCATATGAAATTCCTGGTATTTAGTCATTTTTAACATACAAAAGGGGCAATTTCACATGGTTCCCACTAGCAAATCATGCTACTATATTTTCTACAGTTACATTTTAAATTGATTCATTTTTATTTTATATAAAATACCTAACATGTGAGCTGCTATCTTTACCCAATAATAGTATTACATAAATCATTGAATGCTTCAAAGTAGCTTGTTTTCAATTTTGAACAGTAATAAGCTATTATATAATAAAAAAAAATCCCAAATAGCTTAAAGACAAATCAATATATTTTAAATACCAACAACTATAGGAAATCAACTAAGAATCAAAGTTTACTCATATATCCTATTGGGAGAAAATATAATGTACAGAACCAAAAAAAGAATATGTGAACCTCTCTGATTTATCTTTAAATTGGTTTTTTAATCTGGATTTTAAATATGAATGTTCCTGAAATGCTAAGGGTTCAAATGCTTTTTATAGATAATGAGGTCATACAGTGATTATAATTCAAGAGTATGAAAACTTTCTTGTCATCTGCACCTAAATATCTATTCACTACCTAACACACCCAACCCTGCAGTACACAAGACACGATACCCTTTTTAAAAGCTATTGCAAATAACTGCTTATAGCAGCACAGACTTAACCTCCTTGGTCAAATACTTGTTTTCATGTTGTCTTCTTATATTTGTCAAATAGTGTCTTCTTATATTTGTCAAATAGTGTTTAGATCTTCACAAGGCTGCTTTAAGCAGAAAACTATTTTTGTATGTAATCCTTTAAAATTACATTTTATAAATTTAGCTTTTATTTATCATGCACATAAACAAAATAGACTATAGAGTGTTATCATATAAACTATAAATCTATTTTTAAAAAACAATGGCAGTTATCACTACCAGCACTATCATCAAACACAAGAATTACAAAATAATTGAAGTGATATAGAAAAATTTTTGGAAAAAAGTACATTTACCTCATAATTAATCACATTTATAACTTGTTTAGTTGTTTATCATGTGTTGTCTTTTAGATTGCAAATACCATACAAGTAAAGAATATTTTTGTTATATACATTTGTGTCTGAATGTGTATTTGTTCATCTGCACGTGATATATTTAAGTATACACAGGCAATGTACATATACAATTCATATCATATGTATATACAATATATAGAGATATATACATCTATTATGTGTGAATAGTGTGATACCAGTACACTATAAAATAGAATAATAAAAATTTGTTGAATTAATAAATAAATAAGCCTTTAAAATCTAGTCTATAAGCATTTATCTGATATTTTCATCTTTTCTACAATAAATACTCATCAGTATTACAATATATGTTTACCTGGAGTGAATTCTCTCCCCTGTTCAGCTTTTTATTTATTTTCTGAATTACTGTATCTCAAATATCCCAGAGGCTTTCTTGAATAGATATGTAATGAAAAGTTACCTTGAAATTTTTATTTATTCCTAACCTTTCCTCTTTCTCAGCATGTGCACTTTGGCTTTAGGCATATATTACTATAAGTCAACACACAAATGTGGAGTGTCTCCAATGGGAAGACAGCTCTTTGCTTAACTGAAAAGACACAATTGAAAATAAATAATTAACCATACAGAAAAGTGCCAACAGATTGTACATAGAATGTGTTATGTAAGTTTGAATAGGATGGTTGTGCTTCAGGAATAATTAAGAGGCAAGATGTGAGAGTAGGAGAAGAATTTCACAGCTTTAATAAGAATCTTGAAGGAAGATTAGAGTGTCTCATCGAATGTGAGAAAGAACATTCTCTGAGGACAAAAGAAACATGTACATAGGTGGTCTCCCTGCCACTTTCTTCATTTAGTTCTGCAACTGTAACCAGAAGACAACTGAACATCAAACTGCTCTGATCCACCCTAACAGTTCCAAATTGCATATTTCATCATTTCTTCCTCTTGTTTAATTTTTACGCATCTCTCATAATATAGTTCAGAGATACTAATCTGATACAAAAGGTTCTTCCTAGTCTAACTGATCACTTCAGTTTCGTATGATAATTTCCAACAACTGGGGAGCTGAAATGGCTCAGTGGATTAAGTACTTGCTTTGCAGACCTGGGGTTTGAGGATTGAATCCCGGCCCCAGCCCATGTGGACCCATATGCTGAACTGGGGTGTGCCCCCATTTCACTTCTCATTGGGGCAAGCTTCCCATGTGGGAGGTCCCAGGTTTGGCTCCCGCCCCCAGCATGCTTCCCATGTAGGAGGGCCCCAGCTCTCAGGGGCGTGCCTCCCATGTGTGAGGCCCCTGGCCTGTTGCTGCTCTGCACAGCTTCTTGCCCATTTGTAGAAAGAAACTGTATCAAAAACTGACGATGTACAACTATGGAGACTGCTCTGGGCCCTCCCCCTTTCTCTCTATCTCTGCTCTGTCTCTCTCTTTCTCTCTGTCAAAAACAATAAAAATAATTCTTTAAAAAAATGTTTTTCCAACGGCTATTTGTGAGTGTATCTCAAGTCTCTTGACTTTTGCAAGGGCTGTTCTCGTACCTCCTTTTTTCTCCTTCAACTAATTCCTAGCTGCATTTTAAGACCAAACTCAATCATTATATATTCAGAGAGGCTTTTGTGTGGGCACTCCCATTGCACCTTGTTTATATTTCTTTTTTTACATTTATCAAAGCCATCCGGGTGTGGCTTATTGATTTGCTTCTTGCCTCTGAGGTCTGTACTTGCTGGTAACATATCTCTGTCTCATTTGTGGAGGGTTCCAGATACAGGGACTAGTAAATAAGAATGTATATCCTAGGATAATATAAATAGTTCTCTTTTGTGCCTTAAAAAATTAATGTTCTCCATATTACTTATCTATTAACTCTTTAGACATCATAGAATTTATGTATTCCAAAGGATTTTAAGGTTATTATAATGCAGTATCTTAAAAAATATTTTTGACCATGATCCACAAGAAATGTTCTGCCAAGACAGGGATGCCCCCTGTCACCACTGCTGTTCAACATAGTACTAGAAGTTCTAGCCAGAGCAATCAGACAAGAGAAAGCAATAAAAGGTATTAGAATCGGGAGAGAAGAAGTTAAACTGTCACTCTTTGCAGATGACATGATCCTGTATATAGAAAACTCTAAAGACTCTATCAGAAATCTATTACAAATAATAGA
>PVKE010021732.1:0-26218 GCA_004027555.1 Craseonycteris thonglongyai
GAGGAGGGGGGAGGGGGGAGGGAGATTTGTGTGGGGAGGGGGGAGTGGGCACCAGATATATCGGGTTGGAGGGGGACCTGATTCTGGGAGCTAGGTACATAATGCGATGCATGGGTGATGTGATGTGGAGTTGTCCTTTGGGAAACTGTCTGATTGTTACCAACCAATGTCACCCCATTAAATTTAACAATAAAATATATAAAAAATAAAAAATAAAATAAAATAAAATAAAAGGAAAAAGGAAAAGAAAAAAAAAGACAGAATCTGAACCCAGAGCCCTTGCTTTTAACCATTCCACTGGAAACTAACATCAGATACTTAAGCTCTGATTGTAACATTACCTGAGTGACTGAAGAATGGCATTCATGAAACACGTGTTGCCCAAATTCCGAAGCCCTGTGGCACAAATGGAGGTAGTGCTTCCCTGTAAAATGGGACAAGAGGCCATCAGTAATGCCAAGAGAAGGCTGACTATTTCAAACATTAAAGCAGGGATATCCAACCTTTTGGCTTCCCTGGGCCACATTGGAAAAACAATTGTCTTGGGCCACACATAAAATACACTAACACTGACAAGCTAAAAAAAAAATTGCAAAAAATACCTCATAATGTTTTAAGAAGGTTTACAAATTTGTGTTGGGCCACATTCAAAACTGTCCTGGGCCGGGGTTTGAACAAGCCTGCACTAAAGCAAAGCAAAGACCTATATTTGAAACTCTAGCATCAAGCCAATATAAAATTAGTCCTTTCCTGTGCAATTAATAATTCAAACTCTCTATTCTCTGTGTAAGTGTCTGGATATTTTTAGAAGGTTGTTTCTGATCCTGGGATTGTTTCAAATATGAATATCTTATAGAAGTTTATGAAGAAATCAGCATTAATAAGTACCATACAGTACATAATGCAAAAAACCAGGAAGATCCTTAAAATAAAGTTGAAAATTAATGCCTTTATAAGATTCTATTAAAACTACTACAAACTGTAATTTTATATATATATATATATATATATATATATATATATAATGTATATATACACATTTCATGTATTTCAGTCTCCAAACCTTTAACTCTAAACTATGCATAAATGACCAATATTATACATGTTTTCCTAGCAATGAGATATCTTCTTTAAAAAACTACCTGAACATCCCTTAAAGACTAATGCTTGGTTTTCTGATTAGCTCTACCAATGAACCATGACATATGAATACTACACCTGGGAAGTGAATCTACCAATCTAATTCAAAGCCTCTCTGCCTATAATTAAGATGGCCAGAGTGCACTTTAGCCCTTTCTTCCACAAAATCGTAACACTTGAAGAGCATATCTAAACATAGCTAGCATGACAACAAAGAAATAGATGCAGGGCAAAATTATTGGTGCATTTAAACATATTTAGTGACTTTTAAATTTTGCTAATTTATTAATGGCTCATACATCTGGTAACAGATGGTTACCAGAATGAAGAAGTGTATTCTTTAATGGCGAACTTGTATTAATGAAGTCCTAAGGAATAAAATACCAAAACTTCAGAGCCATAGATTTTGCTCTAGGGGCCTTTAACAGAAGAAAGCAAGGAAGTTTGGCTCCTATAAACTTAGTAATACGGTACATGAATAAGTGTTAAGAACAGAAGCTTGCTAAGGCAGGGGAATAGGGGAATAGTAATCCTGATGGAAGAAAGGCACTGACAGATGGACTCACTAGGGTATTTAGCCATCTCAAGAATCATTAGTACAAGTGGCAAACATTTTATAAGAATATTCCAAATCCAAGGCATACACGTACAAAAGCTTATAAAGGGCAACATTAAGTTGTAATAAAGCAGTGACTAGATCTCAACCAATTCTTACATTTGAATAAATTTTAATTACTTACATTTACTTTTAATAATTTGCTGTTTAGTGATGAATTTTCCAAAAGTTTTCTTTTCCTATGCCTGTCAGCTGTGAAAGATGAGCTATTAAGACACAAAGACAATAAAAAAGATATTAATATACACATACTATACAGCAGGTTAAAGAATAAACTAGGCTCTTATAAGTGTCTAGGGTATGAAGCCCTGCCTGGCTATTTAGTCAGGACAGGAAATGACCCATTAGGCCCACAAGTACCGAAGTAACTGAGGAGTTCCACTTCCCTTGGAAATCCCCACTGCTCCTCTAGCAAGGTGGGACTGGAAGCTGCCACCTCCAGGAGCTTCCAAGAAAAACTGGCCAGGTAAAGAAAGTGTGTGAGACAATCCCTCTCCACCACCACTCTATCTGCTTACTCAGTTGGGAAGCTTCAAAAATGAGAACACCCATTCCTCATAACAAAAAGAAAACCCTGGGGGAAGCTGGGATGGCTCAGTGGGTTAAGCACTCACTTTGCAGCCCTGGGGACTGAGGATTGAATCCTGGCCCCGGACTGTGCGGACCCACCCGTATGCTGAACTGGGGAGTGCCCCCAGTTCAGTTATTGCCAGGGTGAGACCCTGGCCCAGTTCCTGCCCTGTGCAGCCCCACGCCCACCTGTGGAATGAAACTATGTGGAAAAACCAATGATGTGCAACTATGGAGACTGTTCTGGGCCCTCCCCCTTCTCTCTGTCTCTGTCTTTGTATCTCTCTCTGTCAAAAACAATAAAAATAAATCTTTAAAAAAAACCCAAAAAAAAACCCTGGTCTGACATAATTATTCTGTGGTTTAACGTCAGTCTTACATACTGTGACACTTCTAAAAAAAATTTTAACATTTATTTTATTGTTTTTAACAGAGACAAAGAGAGACAGAGACAGCGAGAAGAGGGAGGGGCCAGAGCAGTCTCCATAGTTGTATGTCATCAGTTTTTGACATGGTTTTGTTCCACACAGTTGAGTGGGGACCTCGCAGGGTGGGACTCGGGTTGGGAGGCCTCCTGCATGGGAGGCACACTCTCTTGAGCCAGGGGCTGAACCAGGGGGCGAGAACCAAACTGGGAGCCTCCTGCATGGAAAGCACACCCCAGTTCAGGATATGGGTCCTTACGGGCCTGGGATGGGACTCAATCCTCGGTCCCTGGGCTGCACAGTGAGTGCTTAACCTGCCCCCCAACCATACTTCCTTTACTTCTTTAATTTTGATAAATGTATCATGTTTTGTTTATATGTCATAATAGATGATATAATCTGAGTTTGTGGAATAAGATAAATTATAGGTATATAATAAATTCATATTTGATCCATCTATGCTACAAAGGATATTCTGAAACAAATCCTAGTTAGTACAAAAATTCTGAATTAAAATTTAAATTTTTTTTGTTTTTAAGATTTTATTGTTTTTGACAGTGACAGAGAGAGACAGAGAGAAGGAAGAGAGGGCCCAGAGCAGTCTCCATAGTTGTGCATCATCAGTCTTCAACATGGTTTTGTTCCACACAGGTGAGAGGGGGCCACGCAGGGCAGGAACTGGGCTGGGGGCCTCCCGCATGGGAAGCACACCCCCTCGAGTCGAAGGCAGAACTGGGGGGGCGAGAAACGAACGGGGCCTCCTGGATGGGAAGCACACTCCAGTTCAGCACATGGGTCCAAAGGGCCAGGGCCGGGACTCGATCCTCTGTCTCTGGGGCTTCAAAGTGAGCACTCAACCCGCAGAGCCATCCTATCTTCCCCTTAAAGTTTTTAGATGAAAGAGATATTTTGCTTAAAATTGATCAGAAAGTAATTCCTATCTTCTAAGGCTTCTAAGGGTCACTTTAAAATTATTATGTATCAGAACTAACCTAAAGAATGTAAAAATTATCATTAAACAACACATACTTTTAAGTTTGCCAATTTTTTTCCCATCTTCAACAAGTACTAGGCTAATCTAAAGTAAATACATAATTATTTTTCTTTTCAAAGCTTCCAGATGACCTATGTCTTTGGAGCATCAGATCCAGTAAAGTCACAGTCAGTTGCTTCAAATCTAAAAATACTCTGAGGAAACATGTCTTCAGAACAGTGTATTATGTCCTTCTCAGTGTTATCAGTGACTACAAGGTAAAAAGGGACCAGTTCCATATATTACAATGTTAAGCTATTGCTTCAGCTTTATAAAACTGAATCATAAGCATAGTATATATACTACATAGTGACAATGCCTAATAGTTAACTTTTAATTTTAACCTACATAAGGTATTTAGCTTTTTAAAATAGAAGTTATTAAATTTTACCATCAGTGAGTCTCAAAATGGCAGAATCCTTTAACTCCACATTGCCTAACATGGTAGCCACTCACTGCATGTAGCTATATAAATTTAATTAAAGTAAAATGAAATTTAAAATTCAGTACCTCAGTCACACTAGCTACTTTGCAAGTACTCAATAGCCACATCTGGCTAGTGGCTATCCATAGTGCACAGTGCAGATCACAGAACATTTCCTTCACTTCAGAAAGTTCTACTGCACAGTGCTGCTCTAGAGAATACACAGAATGGTCTAAAGTTAAATAAAACACAAATGTCATCACAGTTTTTAAATTGTAGCTTCCATTACAGATTAAAGCCTATGCTTGAAAAACATAAAAATGAACTTAGGTAATGTTTTTCAACACAGGAAAAGGATTGCAAGAACAAGTCCTCAGTGAGGCCAAGGAGCGTGTAGACAAAGTGGTCTGTAACATCTTATACCTGATACACTGGTCAAATGAAATAAAAGATTTGATAATTATGTAACTATTATACATGCAGAATCCTGAATGTCATCCTCTTTTCCCTTTGACTTAATTCTGATGAATTTATTTGGGATTAAGATGATAGTCTTTTCTTAGAGAAAATAGTACCGTAAGTGGCAGAAAAAAAGTATTCTGGTAGCTAACCACTTCTATAAAAAAAAATCAAATTAGTTAGATTTTTACAATAATATCACCACACCAAAGAGTGATATTATATAAATTACTGCAGGAATCTACTTCACAGTTAATTATGACAATTTCAGACAAAATTAAATATTTTGGATCTGTTTACCCATACCTGTGTCTCTAATCCTAGGCTCTGCCTGCTTTGTTCCAATTAAAAGAAGCGAGGAAGTGATTTGAAAAAGAGAGGAGCCAAAAGATGATAAGCCAAAAAATACTTAAACCCAAAGTGTTTTAACCAGTTTAGATTTTAAAGAAATCAAGATATGCATAAAGACTTTGGTTAACCAAAGCTATACAGTGTTTCACTTGAAGAACTGAAGTTATTTCCTTTTAGCGTACAATTTTAAAACATTCTGTTGGCTTTACATTTAAGTTTGCTTTTGGCATGTTCTCACAATGCCTTTTATACATCAAAATAAAGATAGATAAATTATTAGATGACACCTGATGATTAGGGGTGATTTACATAAATTTCACTTGAGTCAGCAGTCATTCCAGGGCTATGCTTCTATTCACTCTGGCTTCAAAAGGCACTGCTTTGGGTTTCTCTTTAACAGCCTGAATTTTAAGTCCAGTGAGTTTTATCTGAATGACCTATCTGGCTACAACAAGAAATTTTTATTCACATAAGTACTTTGATTTCTTCATGATGACAAGCATTTCATAGCTTCTTGTAATTTCAAACAATATATACTGCCCCTAACAAAAAAGGAAAAGAAGAAAACTATGCAATTATTATAGAATATAATAATTGTGTCCTATAGGATACAAAAATCAGTAATAATATAATTAAAACTAATTTCCCTGGAAAATAATGCATAAATTTTACTGCTTCTAAGATAACCTCATAATACATTTGCTAAGGATTTTCTAATACCAAAGGTTACTCTATAACGATTTTATATTGTCTTCTGCCCTTTCTTTGCCCTCCCCAAATTCCCATGGCAAATAAAAATGTGTAGCTTACAATTGGTGGGTTATAACTAAAACATAGGCTCTGGGGCCCTTGGACATTGTTTATGCCAAATATGAAAAGAAATACATGCTAAGCTATGACCAATAACTATGGACAGTTTCAGATATCCAAACCTAAAGCTTATTGTATTAACATTTCAATTATACAAAAAGCATGATAAACTTATAGAACTCATAAATAAAAATCCCATTCAAAAATTCTGAAAGACCCCTCCTCAACCCCAATCCATCCCCTTTTTTACCCAAGACCTATTACTCACTTTTCCAAGTTCTGTAAGTGTTCTCTGACTTTCTGCACCAGTCCCAGCTTGGTGTCATTAACCACAAAATCATCACAGCGATAACTGCAAGAAAAATATTCATCAGTGTGTGTAAAGAGCTTGAAGAAACCACAGTAATGAAATCACTAAAAGGCTGAGCTGCTGCCAAGGTATCAAATGGCTCTGCAGGCAGTTACTGTTGGTGGTGAGTTTAAAGAGGACTTGGAATCCACAATGGAATGTTTTTTATGACCTTTTTAAAGAGCCACGTAGGCAATGAACACTAGCTTCTTTTCACATTTTTATTCAAAAGCTGTTCAATTCCACCTTCAAAAATGAAATAAAAAACTGCTACATGTGTTACATTATTTTTAGTGATCTATAATACATGGAAAATGAAATAAGCACCATTTCTATTTATAAAGCTTTAAGGTGATACTTCCCAACTCAAATTAATAGGGAAACTGGGGGATGGGGGGTATAGAAATGAAAAGCAGAAAAAGGTAACTAACCTGTAGGGATAGTTAAATTTTTAAAAAACTAAAAATAAAGCTACATTTTAAACATAATTCAATTAAAACATTGAATTCAGATGGTTGTGAAGAAAGAATCTTTTCATTGTAAAGTATAAGAAAACAAAAGTATAAAACAGTGGCTACATCTTTTAGGGAACTGGTAAGTGCTTTGAAGAAAGATGTGTAAGATGTTCTTTAAAACTGATGCTGTGTGTGTATGTGTATATGTGTGTGTGTGTGTGTGTGTGAGAGAGAGAGAGAGAGAGAGAGAGAGAGAGAGAGAAAGAGAGATGCTTCAGCAAGTCAATAAATAATAAAAGGACACACAAAATAAACTTTAATTTGTACATTAGCATTCAATTCCCCCCCCCCCCCGGGATAAGGCCAATTTTAACAAAAAACAACTTACAAGCTAGTACCAATATATTCTTTTGAATAGCAGCTTCATATAAAATCCCTTATTGTAACTACCAAAGAATAATGACAATAACACTACCATTCTAAGCTAACAAAACTTTGAATGCACAACAATTAGTAAAAACGAGGCCATCTCTACAGAACCCCGAAATCCCCCAGTTTTTACATTATCTGAAATCAATTAAAAAAAATGAGAAGAGGATGGGTGAAAGTAACTAACAAAAGAAAGATTACATACAAAAGTGTATCTTATGTCTTTTATTTGCAGAAGTCAAAATTTTAAATGGATGCTTTTGAAAAATTTAAAGTATTACACATGTAATTATTTAGAACCTTCTGCACCCCACTGACTACCTATCTGTCAATCAAGAGTCTACTCTATTCTCCAAATTCCTAGCGTCAATCCCTAAGATATTGATAAATATTAAAAGCTACCTTTTACATCCTAGACTGTTTCTCTATAGTCACATACTAGCAATGGCAGGAGAATAATTATTTATCAGTTTTATGACAAATATGTAAAGGAATTAAGTAAGTGAAAAGTTTTAATTCTTTGCTTTCTTTCCACATAAATGTTAAGAGAATAAAATCTACTCTGTTTAAATCTGGGCTTAAGGTGCTTGGTTCCTCCATGAACCTTGAGCATTCACTGAAGAAGGAAACTGCACTGTTAGTATAATTCTTCCTTACATTTTCGTTTTATGTCTGCATATATTTTTATGCATGTGTTTCAGATAAAACAATACTCAGTTCAAAATAATAACAACTCCAAATGCTAGTGTTCATCTGGGAAATGAAGTCTAAGAGGATTGTTAGATAACCTGTCATTCAGGATGCCCTACCACCTATTAATAATTGAAAAGTGAACCCCTTAACCCAGGGGTGTCCAATCTTTTGGCTTCCCTGGGTCACATTGGAAGAAGAAGGAGTGTCTTGGGCCACACATAAAATACACTAACACTAACAATAGCTGATAGGCTAAAAAAATAAATTGCAAAAAATATCTCATAATGTTTTAAGAAAGTTTACAAATTTGTTTTGGGCCACATCCAAAGTGTCCTGGGCTGCACGCGGCCTGGCCTGTGCGCCACAGATTGAACAAGCTTGCCTTAACCTCCACACACACACAAAAGAAGTGGTTGCTTTGTTTAAAGAAACACTGTTTCAAATTAAATAAAATAATTGTTTTTCTCTTATTAAAGTAATTCTTTTTGGTGTGACATGGATTCAGCCTGAAATATAAAATTAACTTTACATTTTTTAAAGTAACATTTTCATACATTGTCATTTAAATTTATTTTTGGCCTTGCTCCACTCTAACTAATCTGGCTTAACTGGGTTTAGTTGCTTCATCTCTCTGAACTTTTATCATCAAAGTGAGTACAGTAAGTTGCTGTAGACTCTAGAGCTGTGCTAATGTGGCTGATGCAAATGAGGAACTGAATTTTAATTTTTTTTAAATTTTAATACAAAAATTTATTTTTTATAAGGTTTTTTTTATTGTTTTTGAGAGAAGGTGTGTGAGAGAGAGAGAGAGAGAGAGGGAGGGAGGGAGGGAGAGGGGGAGAGAGAGAGAGACAGAGAATGGGGGGAAGGCCTAGAACAGTCTCCACAGTTGTACATCATTAGTTGTGACATAGTGTCATTCCACACAGGTGGATATGGGGCTGCACGGGGCAGGAACTGAACTGGGGGCCTCCTTCATGGGAGGTGAGATTCTTTGCCACCATCCTGGCAGTTACCTGTTGCAGAACCACAGTTCAGTATATGGGTTTGCACAGGCCAGGACAGAATTCAATCCCCAGACCTCACAGTTCCAAGGCAAGTGCTCAACCTGCTAAGCTATTCTGGCATCCCCACAAAAATTTACTTAACTAAAGCAGTATGAAATATTTTTCCACTAAACACAACTTTACAGTTTTGGTAAAACAGTATTTCACTTTTATAATATTACTACATCACATAAGATGCATTGCAGTGCACGTGATGGGTGAGTGTTATTTTCTAGTGTTATACATAAACAGATTACCAATCTAAGTTTGTGTTAACCAAATGATTCAGTTAAAGTTCTTTTTCTATGCAACAATGTAGCACTGTAATGCGTTTATTTGAATATTTTATGCACATAGCATGAGTCACAATGATAACTATGCAAATCACAATTGGTAGTAAAATTGAAATACTTATTTTAAACTACAATTATATTTTAGCTTAAAAATTAAGAATGAAAAAGTTTTTTTGGTTTTTTTTTTATATCTTTTTATATTTATAGAGAGTAATTATTTTATCTTCAGTGCATATTTATTTTTATTTTACTTTTGACAGATAGAGAGACAGAGACAGAAGACAGCCAGAGAACCGAACTGTGGGAATTCCCCAGTTCAGCATGTGGGTCCGCCTGGGCCGGAGCCGGAATTCGATCCTCGGGGCCTCAAAGCGAGCGCTCAACCCACTGAGCCGTCCCGGCTTTCCCAAGAATGAAAAAGTTTTAACGTTCAAATGAAGGCACACTAATGAGGCAGAATCAAGTAGAGAAGGCAATTATGATTTGTTACAGCAGAGTACAATAAATCAGCTGTGAAAAATGTTTTATGATAATAAACATTATTAAGTGTTATTTCCAGCAAATACACATTAATTTAACAAGAAGTTGCCTCTCAACAGTCAAAATATAATCAATGAAAAAAGGTGATGGAATTAGAAGTACAAATTGATAGTTAGAAAATAGTCATGGAGATGTAAAGTGCAGCATAGAGAATATAGTCAATAATATTGTAATAACTATATAGTGCCAGGTGGGTAGTAGACTAATCAGGGGGATTAGTCAGTAAATCATATAAATATCTAACCATTACACTGTATATCTGAAACTAATATGAAGTAATACTGAATGTCAACTATAATTGAAAAAAAAACTGTAATAAAATCAGGCACAATCAATGAATCAGAATAAAATATACAACAAAACCTTTTTGATAATTATTAAAGGATGTGAGCTTGTGACTTTGGCCAGCTATAAAGTGACTTGAATTCTTGGCCTAAGAAAGAAAACCATTTTTATAAAGATGCAGAGATGAAAAAATAAATTATTAGTTCAGTTAAAGGAATTATGTTTAAAAGAAAAAATTAAAAAGAATATGATACAAAAAGTGAAAGGTCTTCAATTGATCCACTAAGAAACTGTCAGTGAAAGAACTTTCTAACAATATTAAAGATCAATCAATTCAACATTTGAAAATTGTACTTTTATTTGTAGCTTTAGATGAGTTTTACAAGATAAGAGATATTGGCCAATTAATACTTTAGGTATGTGCTATCTCAAATGACTTCCAAATTTACAAAGGAATGTCTGTCTATTTGCAACCTTAGAAATAATCAATCTCATGTTGTAGGTATTTTAAAATCTTTTATACCTGTCACTTTCAGCTAGATAGAAAAAAAAGTTTCCTATCAAGACAGACAATGGGCCATCTATGTGAGATCAAAATCTGGGTTTACTGGAATTATGTCCCTTATTATATTTGTTCCACTGCATGATAACATAATGAACATATTTGTGGTCTGATGTAGCATCATGGATGCTTAAAATTGTTCAGTAGAAGGATTCTGGGATACCTCAGTGGTTGAGCGCTTGCCTCACAATTCCGTGGTCTGGGGTTCGAATCTCAGCTACAGCCTGTGCTAACTCCATATGCTGAACTATGGAACAACTGGTAACAACTGAGATGGCTCAGTGGCGAAGGTTCCTACCTCCCACGCCAGAGGGTCCCAGTTTTGGATCCTGTCCTGCATGGTCCCACATTCACCATGTAACAACTAATGATATACAACTATGGAGACTTCTCTGGTCCCTCCCCCCTTCTCTCTCTCTTTCTCTCTCACCTTCTCTAAAACAATAAAATAAGTCTTAAAAAAATTGTTCAGTATATATGTGCAAATTCTATGAATCATCACCAGTTTATGGAACTGCTAAGAGAAATAGAAGATAATTTAATGACCATATGTTCTTTGCCCATGTTCATTAACTGAGTCATGTAAGTTTTACAAAGATTTACTCTACTGCTAACTCTTTAGTTTTTGGGGTTTTTTTCTTTTGTTTTTTTTTTTGAGAGAAAGAAACAGAGACAAACGGAGAGAAAGGGGAGGGCCCAGAGCAGTCTCCATAATTGACAACATTCGTTTTCCATATAGTTTTACTTCACAGGTGGGCACAGGGCTGTGCAGGGCAGGAACTGGGCCAGGAGGCTCCCACACAGGCCTCAGCAAGAACTGAACTGGGGGCACACCCCAGTTCAGCATATGGGTTCGCCTGGGCTGGAGCCAGGATTCGATCCTCAGTCTCCAAGGCTGCAAAGTGAGCACTTAACCCGCTGAGCCAAACCAGCTTCCCTCTACTGCTAACTCTTGAAACAAAAGAAACACGTTCCAATATTCAATAGAGAGAAAACATCACAGCCTAGGAGTAATTTACATTTTTTTGTCTACATCACAATGCACATGAATCTAGACATTGGAAGAGAAAAGGCTTGCTTATATGTGACCTAACTACTCAGGTATAAGACTTTATGTTATAAGTTAAACTATTCATAATACAAATCAACAATTTTACATATTTTTCAACATGAATATGCATATTTTAATTGTCATAGTATTAAGTTGGCTGCAAAATCTATGAGAAAAATTGAAAAATGCTTTGTTGATATGGATAAATTTATAGTCAATTTTCAGTTAACATTATGCCCCTTTGAATTCAATGTCAATACTGTTTTTAGAAGAGGTAGTAGATTTACCTAACTTAGAAGTAGTTTTGAAACTAATTTTTTTGCTTCAGGGTCAAATCAATTGTTCTTTAAAAAATAGTCACTTTTGTCAATACAGATGCAAATATTAAAGAACCATGGTTTCTTGGGGGAGAGAGGGGTTTGTATTTTATTTATTTACTGAAAAAATTTTAGTAACGGTGTATGGAATTTAAATTTTTTACTGCAATTTTTATGATTCCTATTACAGATTAAGAATATCTGGGAAAGCTGGGATGGCTCAGCGGGTTAAGCGCTCACTTTGAAGTCCCGGGGACCGAGGATCGAATCCTGGCCCCGGCCCCGGCCCATGTGGACCCACATGCTGAACTGAGATGTGCCCCCAGTTCAGTTCTTGCCGGGACCTATGTGGGAGGCTCCCAGCCCCATTCCTGCCCTGTGCAGCCCTGCACCCTCCTGTACAGTGAAACTATATGGAAAACTAATGTCAACTATGGAGACTGCTCTGGGCCCTCCCCCTTCTCTCTCTCTCTCTGTCTGTTTCTCTCTGTCAAAAATCAATAAAAATAAATCTTTAAAAAAAAAAAAAAGAATATCTGATGAAAATTTAGCATCTGAATGGAGCTGTGCTGTAAGTGTAAAATACACACTGGATATTTGAAGGTTTCCTATGAAAAAAAGAATGCAAATGATCTTTAATAATTTTATATTAATTGCCAGTTGACATAATTATACTAAATGGGTTAAATAATATATACAATTAAAATGAATTCATCTGTTTCTTTTTGCTTTCTTATTGTGACTACTAGAAAGTTTTAAATTACATGAGTTATATTATTTCTGTTGGACTGCACTGCTAGTCTAAAGGGTATCTAAGAAACTATCTGCTCTAATATTCTATAGTACTATCAATATCATATCAGTATCATAAAGAGGTAAAAAATATAACTTTATTGAACTATAAGTAATCAATTTTACTTTGGCTGGATTTATTTTCACTGGCTAAATTTTTTTTTAATTGTTAAATTTATTGGAAAAAATTTTTTTTAAGTTTCCTATTTCTGTCCTTATTTCTCCGGAACTAATTTCAGGTTCTCTTAAAGTCACTAAGAACATTACTTCTAAGACTACAACATTTGTATTGTCTGAATTTCCCACACTATACAAGTGTTATTTGATGATGATGATGACGATGATGACAATGATGAAAGGAAAGCACTTGTTTCCACAGGTCAAAACTTCTAAGAGTACCTGTGGCAGGTGGTAGAGGGTCTATAAATGTTAAGTTTCCTTCCCTTGTGTAACCAAGAGGTGCCTCACAGCACAAGCTTCTCTAGCTGCCCCCATTATCTTGTTATGATTTCTTCTTCCTCCCTAGCCCAGAGGTCAAAAGAAAGTAAGTAGCAAAAGTAGGAAATATATGAGAATTTAAATGTTGTCCATTTGCCTTAGTCTTTAGCTGTACCACAGCTTTCAAATTGTAATCTATCCCACTAATAATACTGGTATTAAAAAGTTCCAATCAAACAAACAGAAGGATTTAAAATAGTTCTAAAAATCTTTTTGGTTTACAATTACGTTGAAACTATTAGGTCAGAATTATGCCTACTGCTAACACCTGAGAAAAATAAAGCCACTACTCTTTGTTTTCCCTTCAAGAAGATTACTCTAGAATAAGAAGTACAAAAAAGTACAAGATTTGGAGGTTGTCTTTTTAAAGACTTTTTTTTGTTTTTGTTTTTGTTTTTGACAGAGAGAGAGAGAGAGAGAGAGAGAGAGAGCGAGAGCCCAGAGCAGTCTCCATAGTTGTAAGTCATTCATTTTTCCAACATGGTTTCATTCCACACAGGTAGGTGGGTGGGGCCACGCAGAGCGGGAACTGAGGCCAGAGGCCTCCAGCATGGGAAGCACACCCCCTTTAGCCAGGGGCTGAACTGCAGGCCTCCCACATGTGAAGCACACCCCAGTTCAGCTTATGGGTCTGCACAGGATGGCGCTAGGACTCGATCCCCAGACCCCAAAGCCGCAAAGCAAGCGCTTAACTTGCTGAGCCATCCTGGCTTCCCAGGTTGTCTTTTAAAAGCTTGTAGATTGGTCCTCAGAAACTTGAAATGTATTTCTCATTTTGAAATCAATATGGATATAAAATATGGTTAAATGTCATAAGGTGAAAATATACCTGGTACCCAAAACATAGAGATGAAATAATATTATTAAAAGTTCTAGTCCTCTTCTTTCTATACTACTGGTACTGAGAAATTGTGATAGGAGAAAGCTGGGTAGGGTTCAGATAACTTGATTAGTACTTTGTTAGGAGAGGAGGTCCAGAATTCGGCATCTATCTCCTCAAGTACACTGGACTTCACGTGTCTAACAAATGGAAACACAAACTACCAATATTATACAACCAGCTTTTAGGCTACTAAATTTATACTTAGGCAAGTTTTTATTTAGTAACTTCAGGTGATTCTTCAAGTAAAGATAAGCTCTACTTCTAATAGACTCATCAGATAAAGATAAGGTTCACTTCTATACTTGGTAAAAAGTATGAATTGTTTAAGAAAATTTGAGTAAATGGAACATTAAAGACAAAAATACTTCGAGGGATGGCGGCATAGCTCAGTGGTTGAGTATTTGCCTCACAATCATGAGGTCCAGGGTTCCATTCTCCGCCCCAACCTGTGCAACCCCATATGCTGAAATGTGGTGCAACTGGCAAGGACCAGCATGGCTCAGCGGTGAAGGTTCTTTCCTCTTATGCAGGAGACCCTGGTTCGGTTCCCACCCTGCACAGCCCCACATCCAACTGTGTGGAATTCGACCATGTCACAACTAATGATGTTCAACTATGGAAACTGCTCTGGGCCCTCCCCCTTCTCTCTCTCTTGTTCTCTCTATCAAAAAGTAAAATACTTAGAACTCATATTAGGCAACATATTAGAGATGTCAGATAAGGAAATAGGATTTAAAAAGGCAAGGTAGGTGGGAGATTGGTATTTTTCTTTTAACACCTTCAGACAAACTACACTAGCATCTTGGCTATGTAAAGATTAGTCTCAACTCAAATTCCTTGAGCCAAATATGACCTTAAAGTACTTCTAAATTACTTTAAGCCAATAATTAATAACCCAATTAAATGCAGAGTATGATATGACATACACACTGAAATTAAGAGAAAATATACAACAAATTTTACTACCTTGCAATGAAAGAACATACATTAAGTAGAAGGTAAATTTTCACAAGGAATACAAGTTATTCATACTATTATATAATTAGGGAAGTAAAATAAAAACAGACAGAAATCACAGCTTAAGTTATTTCAAATTCTGCATACTCTAATAAACAGAATAAAACTGTCCATTTTTTCATTACATTGATCCCTTATGTGTAGATTTTTAAATTGATTTCTTTTAAATTTCTAGCATTTAATCATGCCTAATCTCTTCCAAATATATCTTTTTTTCTCCACCATTTCAACAAACATTCTATTTTATACTTTGGTTATTTCCTTTGGTGTGGTATCTTCCTCCTCCAATCCCTTATATAGTGACTTTCAAATCCACAGGTGTCTGTAGCCAAAGCTACAGTATTTGATGGTCCCCATAATGACAGCCTTGGCTATATTTTCTACTCTCACCTTTTCTTCCCAATTTTCCCTTTCACTTCAATGTTACCTGTTTTATGTTTAAATTTAAGATTTCACCCCCATATACCAACTCCTTTACCCTTCCTCAATTATTTTTCATGCAGCACCATTCACTTATTTAAGTGCAAAAACATCCCTCACTTGGTCATCCTCATTTGTATTTTCTTGTCTCATTTTCCCAAAATAAAAACATGTAGCATGGATCAATCACTTTCTTGCCCTAAAATTTCATGTGGTTTTACTCCCTTTTAAACATTCTAATTTTAGGGGATGCCAGGACAGTTCAGTGGCTGAGTGCTTGCCTCACAATCTCGAGGTCCAGGGTTCAATTTCTGGCCCAACCCATACAAACCCATATGCTGAACTGCAGCATAAATGGTAACCACTGGGAGGGCTCAGTGGTGAAGGTTCTCACCTCCTATGCAGGAGGCTCCTGGTTTGGTTCTCATCCCACATAGCCCCAGATCCACCTGTGTGGAATGAAACCATGACACAACTAATGATACACAACTATGGTGACTGCTCTGGGCCCTCTCCACTCTCTCTTCTTTTTTTTTTCTTCTCTCTCAAACAATAAAAAAATAAACCTTTTTTAAAAATTCTAATTTTAGAAACACTTGTTTTCTTTCTATTTTTTCCCTGAACTACATATATCCTCTCTAATTCTAAAAGGTAAAACACTAGTCTACTAATAAGAAATCTAATTATTTTCATCGGGCTCCTAATCAAGTTAAAAAATAAACCACAAAACTGAGACTCCAAGACCCCCAATATACTTATACATGTTTATATTAATAAATTATATATGCAAGTAAATCTAAGTTAATATATGTATAATATAAAAAAGAAAAATCTTAGAGATGAGCAAGAGTTGAAGTAAACTATTTTAAAGTGTCTTGCTATTCACAGCTACGTACTATCATACTAAACTATCAAAGTACAATATACACATAGGGTGAGGTCTGACACTAATGATAACAGATATAATTCATACTTCAAATCGTCCTTTAAACCAGTTGTTTTCAAACTGCTGGTCCATGGACCAGGTGTGGTCTGTCAGAATAAATTTACTTTAGTGTGATTTAAACTATTCCACTGATCAGCAGGAAATTTCTGGGGGACAGCACCCAGTTCTCAGACAAGCAGTTGAAAACTACTGTTTTAGGGGATGCCGGGATAGCTCAATAGGTTGAGCACTTGCTTTGTAACTGCGAGGTCTAGGGATCGAATCCCAGTCCTGGCCATGCAAACCCATATGCTGAACTGTGGTGCAAGTGGTAACCACTGAGATTGCCTCCTATGGGGTAAGCCCCCAGAATTCAGTTTCTGCCCCACACAGCCCACATCCACCTGTGTGGAATGAAACTATTACAACTAATGTACAACTATGGAGACTGCTCTGGGCCCTCCTTTCTCTCTCTCTCACCTTCTCTCAAGTAATAAATTTTTAAAAAATAAAAGAAAAACACTGCTTTAAACTTTTTATCTAACTTATTAGATCTGATTAGTCTGTGTTTTTATTAGATAGCCAATATTTTAAATTTGTAATGTGCTTAATGAGTTCAGAGTAGGAAAATCTGTCAGCTTGACTTTTTCTTGTTCACTAGTATTTGCATTATTATTACTGATTATTAATTTGCAGTATTAAAACATCTTTTAAAATGTGTATCCATTTGAAGAGGCTTAATTTGGTAAAATTAAGACAGACAAAAATTGCAACACACTACAAAATGCTAAATGTGAACAAGGATGAGGACACCAGACATGAAACTCTGATTCAGGACACTCCACGTGTAGTTCCTGACACATAACCATCTAATCTACAAACCACTGGCAGCAGAGATATTAAATACTTGCTAAAGCCTTTTTTCAGATAAATGTTTTAATAGAGCTTCTGATATTTTCTTCCTATACCTTCAAGTGCATTAGTTTAGAGACCACAGCATTAAAAACTTGGTCCCCTAGCACAGCGGTCCCCAACCTTTTTGGCATCAGGTACCAGTTTCACGGAAGACAATTTTTCCATGGACCGGGGTGGAAAGGATGGTTTTGGGATGATTCAAGTGCATTACAATTATTGTGCACTTTATTTCTATTATTATTACATTGTAATATATAAAATAATTATACAACTCATCATAGTGCAGAATCAATGGGAGCCCTGAGCTTTGCTTTCCTGCAACTAGATGGTCCCATTTGGGGGTGATGGGAGACAGTGACACCCAAAGTGTGTTGCTTATGTCCAGGCTATTCCATAATCTTATTTTGGTTGCTGTCACTGCAGAAAGCCCGACTTCACAAAGACAGGATGTTGGAAATGGAAGAAGAGTCTTCAGTGTTTTTGTGGCCATCTCAGATATTTTACCTTCACTTTAATCCAGAACATATAGAAACTTAAAGTTGTCTCACACATACTTTTAAGGCCACCATCATTTGTGATCTCAAGCAGCTCAGCCTCTTCCAGCACAAAGTCGATTCACCTGGCTTATTCATAAATGGATTGCTGGTCCATTCCTTCCCAGTTCAGTGGTATTTTGTGATTGGGAAGTAATGTTCAAACTCTTTTGAAAGCTAAGATAAGTGATCATGCACCAGCTGGGAGAAGGAAGGCCCTGGCTCAGTCACTTTCAAAATTTCTGCTAATGTTTGAAACATCAAAAATCTGATTATTCACTGGTTGCCCCCATAATTCCAATTTCACTTTAAATGCAGCCTCTTCATCTGCCAACTTGAACACAGTTGTCACTCTCCCCTGAAGTTTGTTGAGTTCGCTGAGCAGGTTGAAAATGTCACACAAGTAAGCCAAGTTTTGTGACCCATTCTGTGTCACTGAAATGTGCTGCCAGTGGTGACTGTTTTTCTAAAAAAAAATCTCTGCAGTGGCTTTCATAACTCAAAAACCCTGGCCAGTGATCTACCTTTAGAAAGTCATCTCACTTCTGTATACAAGAGAAGACGAATGTGTAGGCGTCCATCTTCTCACAGAGCTGTGCGAACAGACGTGAGTTAAAGGCATGCACTTCAATATGGTTGATAATTTTAATCACATCCTGCAAAACACTGTTAAGTTCAGGTGACATTTTTTGGCTAGCCAGAATTTCTCTATGGATGACACAATGCATAGACTCACATTCAGAAGTGACTTCTTTGACCCAAGCAGTGAAACCAGAATTGGTCACAAAACGACCAATTCAGTTGTCCTACTATGTGATCATTTAACACTTTAGTTCCGCAGGTGTAGTGGTGGTTGGCAACAAAAGTGCACATAAGGTATCCTCATGCACATCCCTCTAAAAAATATATCTCATAAAAACAAGCATTGGTTACCTTGTCGTCAATATTGGTAGACTGGTCAACCTGGATTGAGTACCACAGTGACTCATTAATCTTCTAACAACAGTGCCTCACTGTCCTCTGATATTTCATCAATTCATCTAGGTATGTTGCTAGCTGAAAGAGGAACATGTGCCATGTTTTGAACTGCAGCCTTTTCTACAATTTTGGGACAAATGTCCTTAGCAGCAGGCAGGATCAACTTTTCACCAATAGTAAGGGGTTTCTTAGCTTTAGCAATGCATTTAGCCACTAAGAATGATGCTCTCAGTGCAGACACATTTGATGAAGTGCTGGCCTTCCATAATTGCTTCTGTTGTTCATATTCACGTTTTTTCTTTTCTTTTGATAAACTTCTAAGGCTTGTTTTTAATGCAGGGTTCTTGGCCCATGTGGCGAAGCAGTTTTGAAGGTTTCATGGCTTTGTTAGATAGCAGGCCGCCACATATTATACAAAGCAGTCTTGGAGAATGTGCATCACCTGTTGCGTGAACCCATAATTTAAGTAGAACTCTTGGTATTTTCTTTTAAATTCAGCTTCTTTTTCTTGGCAGTCTTAGCGTCTTCTTCTGTCTCATCATTGGATCTTTCCCACCCTTTTCAAAGAAGCTCTCTAGTGATGTTTTTACTCATTGGCTGGGGTTAGCTTGTGGGCTTACCAAAACTGTGACTGAGACAAATGTGCAGTGCAGGAAATAGGCACAGACAGAAAAGGTAAATAAAATAATGGGCAGACCACACATAGACCTAAAATAAGTGTCAGATTCTGACTTAAAGCCTGCCACCAGATGCAGCTGTACAATTGAAGTACATCAATTCACTTGCCACTATACAGCCTGCCACCAGATGCAGCTTAATAATCACGTGCCACTCACTGATAGGGTTTTGATGTGAGTCTGCAAACAATTAATTATGGTCTCTGTGCTGTCAAACCTTTCTGCTCATGTTCATCTGTATTTGCAGCCACTCCCCAGCACTAGCATCACCTCCTCAGCTCCACCTCAGATCATCAGGCATCAGATTCTCATAAGGAGCAAGCAACCTAGATCCATCTCATGTACAGTTCACAATAGGGTTCAAGCTCCTATGAGAATCTAATGCCGCCATTGATCTGACAGGAGGCAGAGCTCAGGTGGTAATGGGAGAGATGGGGGGCATCTGTAAATACAGATGAAGCTTTGCTCACTTGCCCGCTGCACACTTCCTACTATGTGGCCTGGTTCCTAACAGGTAACAGAATGGTACCAGTCTGTGGCCTGGGGGCCCCTTCCCTAGCACATAGGTTCTCAAAGAATATTTACTGAATAAAAGCAACACATTGCTATCCTGATTTTTTTTTTTTTTTTTTTTTTGGATGCTCACATTATGTTTGGGACCATCATCTAAATAAGACTCTGTATCAAGAAAGAGTTTTAAAGGTGAAAATTTGGGGGGCAGAGGGGAGAGAGACTGCTTGTAATACCAAGATTTCTTCATAAAAAAATTATATATCTTTGATTTATTTTTAATACTTATTCCTGAATATACTTCATAGATTTTTTTTTCATTATGTTGAATGCTTGTTTGGTCGTTTCCATTTTTGACTTATGACTGTTAATGAAGAGAAAGCTATTTAGAGTTTTTGTATATTTATCATATATCACCATTAAAATTTTCTTATTAATTCTAGTTATTTTCTACTGAACCACCCTGAATTGTCTGGCATCCTATTATATAATTTAAAAATAAAAATAATTTCTTTCTTTTCCAATATTTATACCAATTATTTAATTTACCTACCGTCTTATTTCAATGGTTACAACTGACAAAACAATGTTTAATTACAGTGAGATCATGTAAACGGTAGGAAGTATTTGTCTTGTTTCTGATTTGAATGGAAACGGCTTTAGTATTTCTTCAATTAGCATATGACCTTTGCTTTCTTCTAGGAGTGGGGGGGAAACTATCATGTTTTAATAGTTTCCTTTTATTTCAATGTTATTAACTTTTTTCTAACTCAGAAATGGTTTATTTATTTATAAATGTATTTTTGCTTCTAATGGTACCCTTTGATAATGAATATGATGGTAGACGTTAGGTGAAATTAACTCAGTAATTATATAATTTTTCTTTTAGATACATCCCACTGGGTTAGATTTTCTTTAAGTTATAATTATTTGTAACTAATTTAAGTAATGAAGTTGACTTGTCTTTTTGGACTTTCCATTAGATTTCTGTCTTAAGGTTTTGAATGTTTCATAACATTAACATACCCAAAGTTAAATTTTAATTGTTTGAGGCTGCATTATCCAGCATAATAGCTACCAGACACATGTGGCAATTTAACTTACATTAATTAAAACAATAAAACATTCAATTCCTCAGTCCCACTAGCCACTTTTAATTTTTTAATTGGCAATGATGCCACACCCAAACCAGAGAAAAACCTTTCTCTCTTTCTTAGCTTAAAACTCTAAGGTATTTTTCCGTTCCTGTTATTAGTGCTATAGAAACTACTCAAGTCATCAGGCTCTACATATTCTTAAAGAATTAAGAAAATATTCCCAAACCAAACCATTCTTCACTCACCTGAAAATAAGAAGCAATCTTCATACAAATGAACCTCAATTAGTATGCAACAGTTTTTTAAAAAATGAAGTCCTTTAATCTACTGGCTACAAAGCCATCTTTATAAAGTAAATCATGAATTAATACTAAGATAAAAAAAATACTTTTATGCAAAAAGTACCCTCAAGAAGGGGACAATGGCAGGTCCATCATAAGCGTTAAATTCCTTTTCATTCCCTTACATAATATTTGGTATCTAGAAGCAAATTTGACCTTTGGTTTTATCATAAATGATAGATATACAGTAAGTTACAATAGTAACTTCATCTATTTCAAACTAAGAAAAGTTAAAATCCAAAAGAACTCTTTTGGAAAGTTTATTTTTAAATTCTCCTCTATTAAATTCTGATGTTGTGCTATCAAATAAGTCAATTTTAGAAAATTGGATGAATACCTGAGGAGAAAATTCATCCTTTGTTAAAAGCAGATAAGATGAGCCTTTTACGTTTTCAGACCACCTCTGTTAAAAGGTTTCTTTTTAAATTTTAAAATACTGTTTTTAAATAAATAAAACTCTTCCTGTTTCCTAATCTTTATACCGATAAAAATTTGTTTCAAATACTTTAGAAGGATAGTCAATAAAAGCTTTTCCCCTCTTTTATTTTTAATCCCAACTGCCTTTGAAAATGATTCAGTATTAAGCCCATAAATACGAGTTTTATTTTTATTAGCTTTAATTAAAACTGCTACTATTACAGGTGTTTAAAATCTGAAATACAAGTCTTTTTTCTAGACAAATAAATTGATTCACATTTCATAATATTTCTTTAAAGTTTTTCAAAACATTACACTGCCAGGAGGGAAAATTCTAGTAATTTAATTTTGATATTCCTTTTACACTTTTACATTTTCACATATTCAGCTATTGTTGATAAGGATGAAAGATGACAAGATTATATCAAATGTAAAAAATTATTTGTTCAGTATTTTAAATCTATTAATTCCAAATGTCTATCTACATAAAAAAAAAAAAGTTTCTCATTTTAATCTTTGTTTCTGTTTGGTACAATAATGTATACCATATACAGTTCCATTTGTATTGACTGGAGATGTCTGGGGTGGGAGGAAAGAAAATATTACTTAAACAGTAAAACTGAATGCTAGCCCCTTGTGTGAAAATCTTGGTAAGATTTTCATTTTTACTGAAATTTTCACTTACCTCTAGCTTAATGTGATATATCCTGAAGGAGTGGTTTGTGTCAAATCAAAATTATTTCTTTTGGTGTTGCTTTGCTGCTTTTGAAACAGTGACCCATTTTATGTTGTTCTGTTTGGTTAGTATGTGCTTCTTCCACATACCCAGTTTATATCAGAAGTGAAGGGGAACTACTTTACAAGGTGACACTCTTGGGAGGTAAATGAAATAGCTCATATATGCCATGATTTATGTGTTCTTCAGGAAAAAATGTACTGTGAGTCGGGATGATCAGAGGGCAAAATATTACAAATTTGGTATGCTCTTCCCCAATTTTGGGTGAGAGTTAACAAAGTTTAATCTTTCTCACATATATTGCTTATTTTGCACCAGACATTGAGTACTACAGAAGATAACAAAGAACTGACATATGGTTCCTGCAGTCCCCAAGGACATTTACAAATATCTAATGTGTAGCAGGAAATTACAAGTATCCCAAGAACTATGAGTTTAGGAGAGATTACATCCAGCTACAACTGGATCTGAGAGTGGAGAATGGGAACAGTTCAGTAACAGCTTCATAAAGGATATCCAACGATAGGACAGGGCAGGGACTCTTGGAAAGGAAAAAGACAGAAAAACCTGTAAGCCTGAGAGCATGTTTCTTTTCTTTAGAGCACAGAGCACAGAACAGATAGAAAAGGAAGCTTAACATTAGCTAAAGTCAAACTATTTTGATTACAAGCATATAATTAATCATCAAATAGGTTAAACCTAATACACCAATATTTTCTTTTATTGTTTTTGACAGAGAGAGAGAAAGAGAGAGAGAGAGAGAGAGAGAGAGAGAGAGAGAGAGAGAGATACAGAGGCAGAGAGAAGGGGGAGAGCCCAGAATAGTCTCCATAGTTGCACATCATCGGTTTTTCCACATAGTTTCATTCCACAGGTGGGCAAGGGGGCTGCACAGGGCAGGAACTGGGCCGAGGTTTCACTCCGGTGAGAATCGAACTGGGGGCACTCCCAGTTCGCACTGGCGGGGGCTGGGACTCTATCCTCAGTCCCTGGGGCTACAAAGTAAGAACTTAACCCACTGAGCCATCCTGGCTTCCTCCACACACCAATATTTTACCTCTAAAGCAAATCATTTGGTACAAGAAAAAATTAAAAACAGAAGTGAGATACCAAAGTGCACTGGAAAATAACATATACACACACACCACATACAGAAAAAAACAATCTTTTTGTTTGTTTGTTTCCTACTCATAGTGAGGAGTGGGGGGAAATGTTGATTTAAACTATAGCTTCATGAGTTTACAGCTATCACAGATTTCATTTAGGCCACCAGTATAATGCTATAGGGTGAGTCCCTTGCATTTTGTTCTAAAACCCACAAATGAGACAGTAATGTAACCAGATGCAGCTTCCTTCCTGCATTTCAGAAGCTCTGGTTGTCCACACACTTGCTGCTTTGTACAACTTCACACAAAAGACTGGCTATTAGCCAAGAAGCCACTGCCATGGTGTATATTCCTCAAGGTTCAAGATTTCCCATTTAATTCCAATTCAGCCATAAAATGACATGTACTTTAACATACTATACCAATATAAAACAAATTAAATTCCAATTCTACTTAATAAAGGTATTCCTTCAAAATGCAATATACAATATTACAGTATAGAATCTATATTTGTAAGGAGACTTAAGAATATAATTCTACTCTATTAAGATAATTCTAAGATAATTATTAAAATTTCCTTAAAGAATTACTATTTCCTCATAATCTTACCAATAGCAATAAAACAAAAACAAACAAAAATAAACAAAAAAAACAACCCATTGCACACAGAGATTTTATACTATTTCCAATCTTTTCCATTTAGCATCTCATGCACATTGCTAACTGAAATCAAGAACAAATACTTTCATCATCTGTTACGTATAGGTTGATATGATCTGTAACAACAATTGTGAGATAGATACTTCAAGAATTATCTTATTTTCTGCTTTCTAAAGAGAAATACAACCTTACAGAAACACATGAGAGTTATGTCAATTAGGTAGCTATGTCATTCTAGCATTCTCTAAGTATCCTGAGGGAAAAGGGTAAAAACTAATGAGAACACTTTTAACAGTTTGGATAATGCTTAACTTTTGTAGAAAGGAGTGTTTTACAAGAGCAAATAACAATAAACTGAGCACTAGCCCGTGTGTGAAAAATGTGGCAAGATTTTCATTTTTATTGAAATCTTCATCTATCTCTAGCTTCCCTCTCTTCCAGGTCTGAACATATTCCACACAAAGAATCATTACAATGAAAGTGATCTGAATGACTGAACCTTAAGATGCTTTATTCAATACCCCCAATTTAATCATATTAAATCCATAGAAATTTAAAGGAAAGCCACCTGACCTTTTTTTTTTTTTAGAGGTTTATTTTATTAATTTTTTACAGAGAGATACAGAGAGAAGTGGGAGGGCCCAGAGCAGTCTCCATAGTTGACATTAGTTTTCCATACAGTTTCACTCCACAGGTGGGCACAGGGCTGCGCAGGGTAGGAACTGGGCCGGGTGCCTCCCGCATAGGTTCCAGCAAGAACTGAACTGGGGGCACACCCCAGTTCAGCATGTGGGTCCGCATGGGCCAGGGCCAGGATTCGATCCTCGGTCCCCGGGGCTTCAAAGCGAGTGCTTAACCCACTGAGCCATCCCAGCTTTCCCTTTTTTCTTCCTTTTGATGGACAACTTTCTACAATGCAATTATTAACTAATCAGCATACAACTTCAGCATAAAAGGTGAATCTAAAGTGATATTTGGACTTTAATCCCCACCCCTGCTTAGTACTGCCTTCATGTGACAGTCAAGGTCTATATGGTAAAAAATCTCCAATGAAATTCTATTTAAATGGTGGTGTTTTTTTTTCCCCCTTCAATGTAAAAAACCTTTTCAGTTGAGAGTCAACTGATTAAAACAAGTAAAAAAAAAGTATAATTTACTAGCCAAGCAAAGAAATTTGTTCACACTAACATTAAAATTGCAAAATACACTGACTTTCTTCTGAGTATACCAAGCGGATATGGACTGATAAACATCACTGTAACCTAAGTAACTTAGATCTAAGTAATCACAAAAATAGATAATTAACTTTATTGTCATTTATATGAAACTGACATGTATATTATATTACAAAGAGAACATGGTGCCTCCAATCTTCTAAAGGATATATTTAAAAAGAAATAGCTACACAAGAAATTCTTGACATTTATCTGCAAAGCAGTAGAAGAAGAGAATGGAATTTGTGCTGAGAGAGGGGAGAATGGCAAAATAATTTTTAAACAAAGAAGTTAAATTTTGAAGATTGTGTATTAATAACAAAATGTAGGGGGAAGCCGGGATGGCTCAGTGGGTTAGGCGCTCACTTTGCAGCGCCGGGGACCGAGGATCGAATCCCAGCCCCGGCCCGTGTGGAACCATGTGCTGAACTGGGAGCTCCCCCAGTTCAGTTTTCTCTCTCTCTCTGTGTCAAAAAACAATAAATAAATAAATAGATAAATATTTAGGGGAAGCTGGGATGGCTCAGTGGGTTAAGCGCTCACTTTGCAGCGCCGGGGACCGGGGATCAAATCCCGGCCCCGGCCCGTGCGGAACCATATGCTGAACTGGGAGCTCCCCCAGTTCAGTTCTCTCTCTGTCTCTGTCTCTGT
>PVKE010021733.1:0-26223 GCA_004027555.1 Craseonycteris thonglongyai
TTGAAACTAATTTAAACTCACTTAAATATAAGTAGCCCCTCCTGGTTAGTGGATACCATTGTAGGAAAGCTCTAGAGAGATTTCCAGGTTCCTGGCTTGGGCAGAACCATCTCCATGGACTTGGACAGTGGTCCTCAAGATGGGACCAGTTTTACATGTGCTGAGTCTGAGGGCTTTCAAGCAGCTGCCCAAGCTCGATGCCCCTGGGTACACAGCTCCTGTGCAGCCTGCTGTGTAAGGGACCCCATCCGTCCCACCTGGGCTCAGAAGGAAGCAGCCCAGGCGCTGCTTTCACCGTAGGGAGCGGGCACTGCTGTTCAAAGGAGTTGACGCCTTATGAAGGGGAGCGGAGACGGTGCGCCCCGTCCTTCCAGCCATGCTGAAGGGGGCCCCTCCCCTCCTCTTCAGTTGGGCCTCGCTCGGGTGTGGCCAGCGTTGCTTTGGAGAAGTTACTTACTCTACTTCTGTCCTCTCTCTGCTCCCCGCCACATCACGTCTGTGAACTGGGGCAAGTGTATTGGTGAAGAAACTCTCCGGGTCTTGCAGCCCTGGCTCTGTCCTCTGCAGATGCTGCTGGAGAAACTGAACGGCACCGTGCCCTGCCTCTTGGACACCAGCACCATCCCCGCGGAGGAGCTGACCATGAGCACCTCGCGCTCAGCGGCCAACTCTGGCCTGAGTGAGAGCCTGGCCTCCAGCACCCCCAGGACCTCCAATGGCGACTCGCCGCCCCACCCCTATTTCCGCACCTTTTCCCCCCACTTCCACCACTTTGTGGAGCAGTGCCTTCAGCGCAACCCGGATGTCAGGTAGTTCCGCCGCGCTGAGGGTGGGCTTGCACCGGAGCCGAGGAGGCGCGGGAGCTTAAGGCAGGGCCTGAGAGGCTGCATCTGTCCTGCCAAGGTCTGGGTTCTCCCAGGGGGTCCGCAGCCGCCACGCAAGGGGGGCCAGCGGGAGGGCTTGCTAAGCAGCCAGTCTGAGCAGCTGAAGGGAGAGGTAGAGGGGTGTTATGGGGAGGTGTCAGCAGCGGGAGTTTGGAAATCGGGCGGGGTGGGGCACCGGTGTGATGCTGGTCTCTCTTCCCCTTTCTCTGCAGACCAAGTGCCAGCACCCTCCTGAACCATTCTTTTTTCAAGCAGGTACAGTAGCAAGCCCTTTGTCAAGACTCCTTGTTTTTCTTTCTTTTCTTGCCTGTGGTTCTAACTCCTCCGACTCCCTTAGCTTTGGGGTTTTAGGGATTCTCTCATCCTCTTTGAATGAGAGAGATGACTATTTTCTGAAGCTCCTTAAAGTCGCTGCTCCAGCCTGTCATAGAGACCCTGGACTCCAAAGGCCCGCCTGTCACTGGGACATGGGTCCTGGCCCCTTTGGTGTCCTGGGACCCAGAGCAGCAAGGTCCTGAACTCGCTCTCTTCCCCCAGATCAAGCGACGCGCCTCGGAGGCTCTGCCTGAGTTACTGCGTCCTGTCACCCCCATCACCAATTTTGAGGGCAGCCAGTGTCCCGATCACAGTGGAATCTTCGGCCTTGTAACAAACCTGGAAGAGCTGGAGGTGGACGACTGGGAGTTCTGAAGCTCAGAGACTGTGCACATTTGCTAGCACAGGACCCGGCTGCTCCGGGCCGCTCCGGGGCTACTGTAGATGGGGTAGAAAGGACATTTCTGCCAGGGGAGTTGTCTACTCACTGACTGGGAAAGAAATTCTTGGAGAGAAACGGCTCCAAGGCTTCTGAGACACAAGGGAATCTGAACAGCCAGGAACCTGGAGGGGCCAGAAAGCTGACACTTTCAGCCCTGGCAGCCCAGGCGACCTCTTCAAGTGGAAATGTGCCATTCTGGCCCTGGAGGCTGAAGTTCAAGCCCAGGGCTTGACTCACCCATACAGGGAACTGTGAGACTTCCTCTTCCCACCCCTGCTCTCTCTTAGCAGCCCGATTTCATCCTTTCCCTGTGCTCTCAGATGCTGTCTGTCCATGGAGGGGCAAGCAATAAGCGACCCTGCGCCCTCCCATCTGACCTCCCCCCAGTAGCTGGAGGGAAGGGTATTTTCTTCTTTTTAAGCACCAGGCTGGGGCAGTTAGTCCTTATCCCTGTTGTCTCTTGGCCCTGACACCTAGAACCTTCCCATTGTTCACCTGTGTAGTGCATTTCTTTCCCACCAAGAGTGCATCTTCCCACCTCCTGCCAGCTGCCTTGGTGCTTTCTCCGCGGGCCGTTAATGTCTTGCCTACCCAGAGGGCTTAAGTCCTTCTGCCGTGTTAGGTTTTATTGTCAGAACAAATTAAAAATTTCAGAGACTCCCTTGGAGAGTGGCATTGTCGTGTGTTGGCCATACCGGCCCAGACATGAGTCCTCCCGCCTGGGCTCTGCCATCCGAGAGCGCTGGGCCCCCCCAAGTGTTCGTGGCCACACAGCAGTGACCTCTCTCATTAGAAAACCTCACAGCATACCGATTTCTTTTCAAACCCAACCCATAATAGATTGGTCTCTTAATTATCTAACATTTCGAGGCAATTTTAGCTGTGGCCATCACACCACTTTAGGGTTGGAAAAGTGTGGGCGCTGGAGACCAGCCCTTCGCGGGACTATTTCTGGGCCGCTGGGCGACCCGGCAGCGGAGGCTCACCTTTGGCTGGAAAGGAGGGGGAGGGTTTCGCTTTGTAACATGACTTGTTTTTGTTTTGTAACTTGAGGTGTGTCCTTGTCACTGGAACTAATACGCAAAGAGCAGGTAACCTAAGAATCAGATGGGCCCGGGGGTGATTCTAACCTCGATCTTCGTGGTGCTCCCCAGCCTGTGCGTGCACCACTCCGTACCTTCCCTCCTACCAGTCCCTCAGAACTGGGGTGTGAATGGGTGGGGTGCCCCACTCAGGGTGAAGCACTTGAAATGTCAGCTTAAGGAAGTGCCCTGCCCTTTTCTCTGAAGCTCACCTTCTTGCCCCTTCCTCAGAAACCCCAGTTTTTTTTTAAGAAAAATAAACACCTTTCTTTGGGTAGTTATAGGGGCTGAGGTTCATGAAGGAGTGGCATCAACCATGAGGTAGGGTGGGGAGGCCTGAAATGGACTGAGAAGGCCGGGTCACATTTATTTCCCACCCTCCTGCCCCCTGCCCAGCTCATTTTCTTCCTTTAAGTCTCAAGTTCCCTTTTCTTGACACCATTGTCAGCCAGTTTTCTTTGCCTGTAAGCTGCTTTTCTCACCATGCTTGTCAGCTCATTTTCAACACCCGAATTGCTAACTGTGGCAGCTACCTGCAGTTCAGCCCAGCCTGCTCCTGGGCAGGGCAAGGGGGCCTCCAGGCCTAGGCAGCCCGGCGGTACCCAGCTGCTGGCCTAGCCGTGCCTGCTCCGTGTGTCCCTGAAGGCTTTGCCTTTCTTGCATCCCCACAGCCCCCTTTGAGAATCTGATGACAGGTAGGGAAATTTGCCAGGAGAGATGCACATAAACAGTTCCAGGGGAAGCCGGGATGGCTCAGCAGGTTGAGCGCTCGCTTTGCAGCCCTGGGGACAAAGGATCGAATCCTGGCCCTGGCCCATGTGGACCCATATGCTGAACTAGGGTGTGCTTCCCACGCAGGAGGCCCCCAGCCCAGTTCACACCCTGCGTGACCCCTGCGTGGCCCCCTCCCACCTGTGTGGAACAAAACCATGTGGAAAACTAACGACGCACAACTATGGAGACTGCTCTGGGCCCTCCCCCTTCTCTCTCTCTCTGTCTCTCTGTCTGTCTCTGTCTCTGTCAAAAACAATAAAATCTTAAAAAAAAAACCAAAAAACAGTTCCAGAAATTTCTCTGACACACACACCCCGTCCAGGGAGTCAGTCCTCAGGCCGCACGCAGCTTGGCCCAAACACAAACCTTCCTCTGGAGAGGAACAGGAAGCTGAGAAAAGTAAAGTGCAGCGTGGGTGCACTGAGGGCCCAGGGGACAGCTGGGGGCCAGGGACGCCTGCTGCCGCCCCACCAGCCCTGCCAAGCTCGGAGGCACGGAACTGCTCTGCTGCCTGGTAAGCATGTGGGCAGGCTCTGAAGCCACTAGTTCTATTCCTGCCACAGCGTGGGAACAAACTATGTTTAGGGCTGTGATTTGTCAAACAGCTTCCAGCCCCATATCCAGCCAAGCCCTGCAGGCCCCGGTGCCCTGTAGGCCCGCAGCCTCCCAGCAGACATCTATCCAGGAGGCCCCTGGCATGTCCCCCCACACAGCCGCGTCTCTACCTTCCATGCGGGCTGGTCATCCGCCACCTCACCTGTGTGTGTCAGACCTGCTGTGCTGTGGGTTGGAGCTGCTGCCTGCAGCCAGCTTGGCCAGAGGGACCGAGTCAGGAGCTGGGATCAGAAGACCCAGCTTCTCACCCCAGCTGCTGCTCAGAGCGATCCTCCCCACGATCAATGAGGTTTGAGTGATTGGATGAAAACCCCTTTCCCTGAACAGGTGCCCCCACAGCTGGGAGTGATTCATCCCATGAAGTCCAGCCACAGGCATGCTGTAGGACAGCAGGTGCTTTGGGACACCAAAGGCAGTAGCTTCCGGGGCTCCTTGCCTTGGGGGGTCCCACCCAACCCTCATGCACGCTGCCCGGAGGTGAGCAGGCTGCTGACGGTGACTGAAGTTGGGGGCCCGGAAGCCCTTCCCGTGGCGCAGGACAGACGTGGAGGCCCGGGACCCCGTGCTCAGCCTCAGCCGCCCTGCGGGTCCCGGGAATCGGGACCAGACCTTGGGTGGGGCTGCCCCCGCGGATCTATCAGGCTGTGGGGCCCACCGCGGGCGGGGGCTCTCGGCCTTCGCCTATTAGGACCAACCGGGGGGAAACTGAGGCAGCAAAAAGGCCAGGCGCAGCCCGGTTCTCCTTCACTGCCACAGGAGCCTCGCCGGGAGGAGTGCCAAGTGTCCCGCAACCCCGGCGTCTTCACTTGAACCGCGCGCCTGCCGGTGCTTGCAGCCCGGGGCCGCCGGCTCGGACCCCGACGGGGCGGCCGGTTCCGCGGGCCTGAGAGCGCGGGCCCGAGGGGGCGGCGCGAAACAAAGGCGGGGACAGAGGCTGAGGGGAAGACAAAGCGCACGGGGGTCGGCGGCAGCGCCCGGTCCCGGAGGCGGCTCCGGACCGCGGCGGAGCCAATGGGCGGGCGCGGGGCGGGGGCCGGCGGGGGCGGCGCCGCGATAAGGCGGCGGCGGCGGCGGCGGCGCGGGGACCACGGGCAGGCGGCAGGCGGATTACGCCCTCGCCCTGCTCGCACCCGCCGCGCTCCCCGGACACGGACCCCCGCCCCGTGGCCCAGGCCGGGGCCCGGTGAGCACCACGGGCAGGCGGCCTGGGGGAGGGGCTCGAAAGCCGGGGTGCCGAGGTGGGGGCCGCGGGGCCGCACGCGGAGCCGCTCTGCCTGTCCCTCCAGCCAGGGCCCCCGAGGTTAGACGCTGGCCTTCGGGGCGGGCCGAGCCCCCCGCGACTGGACCCGCGGGGGTCCTGAGTCGGGGGCCGGGCCGAGCTGGGGGCGCCCGCAGCCTGGGCAGCATCGGCCCCGGGGTCAGGCCGGGGCTGCGGGTTGTGGCCGCGGCCCCGCCCGGCCCGCCTTCTCCTGACCTCCCTCACCCCAGGCGGGGTCCGGGCCCGCGGGGCGCTCAGGGCCGCGGCGCGCAGCCCCCACTGCTGCCGAGTCCCCGCGCCCTAGCTCAGTTCTCCCCCCACACCGGGCCCCACGCAGGGACCCCAGCCCCACGGGGCGCAGCAGGGGGGGCGGGCGAGGGGCGGAAGTGGCAGGACCCAGAGCAACAGGAAATGACTTAGGGAAAGTCCCAACCACAGCCCCCCCAGCCCCCTGCCTGTAAACACCCCCACCCTGCAGGCTCGGGAGGGGCTTGTGGGGCTCAACCAACCGACTTCCCCTTGCAGACGCCAGCGGGTGCCGCCGCGCCTCTCTCCGGGCCTCCATCACTTCTAGCCAGCCATGTTCCAGGCTGCAGGAGCCGCCCAAGCCACCCCCGCTCATGTAGGTGATCGTCTGGGTGGGAGGACACCTGCAGCAGGTGTCTGGCCGGGGGATGAAGGGGTGAGGAGCCCTGTGTTTGCCTACCACCCTTTTGCCCCCCCACCTCGAGTGCCCCTGGGATCTGGGCTGGTGACTGCGGCCGGAGTCTGGGGCATCTCCCAGCTGACCCTGCCCTTCCTGGCCCTCTCCTTCAGGAAGCCAAAGGCAGCGGTGGCAGCAGCTCTGTTCAGCGCTCCAAGGTAGGGCCCTGAGGGGAGAAGGAGAGGGAGGAAGGGATGGGGGCTGGTCAGGCCCCTGGCTGAGTCTCTCCCCCTCCCAGTCCTTTAGCCTTCGGGCCCAGGTGAAGGAGACCTGTTCCGCCTGCCAGAAGACCGTGTACCCCATGGAGCGGTTGGTGGCAGACAAGCTCATTTTCCACAACTCTTGCTTCTGCTGCAAGCACTGTCACACCAAGCTGAGGTGCGCCCTTGCCCTGCCCCTGCCCTCACCTTCCAGCCCCGACCCAACCTGACCACAGCTGTTCTGCCTCTGCAGCCTGGGTAGCTATGCGGCACTGCACGGAGAATTTTACTGCAAACCCCACTTTCAGCAGCTGTTTAAGAGCAAAGGCAACTACGATGAGGGCTTTGGCCGGAAGCAGCACAAGGAGCTCTGGGCCCACAAGGAGGTGGACCCTGGCACCAAGACAGCCTAAGGCCTCTCTGACCTCCACTCCCTCTGTTGGGGGCCTGGAGCAGGGCGGTGAGATTGGACCTGGGCTCGGGTTGGGACCCGTCTTGCTCAGGCAGAGGGTTATGGGGGCAGGGCTCTAATCTGGGATTCCTTCATTCTCCCTTAGTGGGTGGAGATATGGGAACCAGGATTGGGGATTGCTCACCACCTTGCTTCCTGCTTCTTTCAGCCTACCCCACCTCACCCCATGGCCCCCTGGGAGGCCCCCAAGCCCAGCTTCCCTATTTAGGTGCCTTTTCTCCAACAAGGAGTCAGCATGCCCCCCTCAGGGTCCTAAGCTCCCTCACTGCCACCCAGGGCCCTTGTGTGGCCCTCATGTCTTCCCATCTACCTCTGCCCTTAGTCTGGTTCTGAGCCATGGAGACTTTGGAGGAAGGAGAGCCAGAGTGCCCCTGCTGGGCCTCAGAATGCCCACCAGGGATCCATGGGGGAAGGGGGAGGGGAAGCAGAGCAGCCCTGCCCTCCTGGCAAGGCAGGGCATGCCCCAGTGAGGCTTGGGACCATCTCGCACCACTGACATCAAGAAGCAGAAGCTAAAGCACCCGTCAGACTGAGAGCCACAGACTGGCTGTGATCTGGCAACAGCCACGCTCCCCTCCTTTTTCTGCCGGTTCTGACTGTTGTGATCAACCCCATTTTAAACATGTTTCATCAGATCCTGACTCTGTATTGTGTGGCCTGATGGGGGGCTTTGTGGCAGGAAGGACATAGACTCAATATGTGGAGGTGAAGGGACAGGGTCAGCCCAGAGCACTCCTGGCCTTGATGGGGGCTAATGTTAGCTATACCAGCTGGCCTGAGAAATGAGGGTCTTCCCAGCTAGGTTTCCATAAAACCAGGTGGTTTTATAACTGAAACCCCTTTGCCCTTCCACCTTGTGTTGACTGAGGGTCAGGCCATCAGTGGGTGATGGAGCCTGGCCTCACTGCACTTCAGTATACTGGGGTACAAGGGAACCTTCTGCTGATTCCTTGTCTGGACCCCTTTTGCCCTGGAAATCATCAAGGGATGGAGGGAATTGGCAGATCTAGCAAGTGTCAGAAGTGTCCCAGTCTCTGCCTTTTCCACCTCTGTCACCTCACCCTGCTCTTTCAAACTCTGGAGTGGGATGGCCAGGCCACTATCCCAGGTAGCCCAAGGAGAAGCGGCTCGTCTGTTTTCAGGGACAACAAAGCAAGCTTGAAGGCCCCCAGGCCCCCACCCCCAGCAGGATACAGGCAGCAAGTCTGGGTTATCTTATCTATTCTACCCCAGACCCAACTACCCTGATTTCCCCACCCCAACTTGGTGAGCTATACAAGTGGAGTAAGAGGGAAGACTCCTGGGGGTTTGTTGCCACTGGCCTGCACAACTTAAGTTCCAAAGTGACCTCATACCCACAAGACAGGGTAGGGAACTAGACCTCAAGCTCTGGTGATAGATGGCCGTGTGCTGAGGAAGACTAACCCCTTGAAGCAGCAGAGGGTCCTCAGTGAGAGCTGCTGAGTGCCCCCCTCAGGGCAGGCCATGGGGCTAAGGATGGTCTTTCTCTGCTCAGAGCTTATCAATGGGAAGATAGATGGCTCCTGGAGACACCTGATCCCCTGCCCTGGGCCAGAAGACTACTAGATGTCCTAAAGGAGCTGGGAACCCAGCCACTAGTGACACCTGGGCAAATCAGCCCTGACAGGACTGCCCTCAGCAGAGCTGGGAGTAAAGGGGGGGGTGCCACCCAAACCATCCCATCCCAGGACCCCTCTTGGAGTCAAGTCCTGCTGAGGACCCCAACTCATTAGGCACCATACCTGACCTCAGGCAAACACCTCCTTCCACTGCCAACCAAAAGCACTGCCATAGGACCCCACAGGTATAAATGATCCCTTTTATTGTAAGTAATGCGAGACACTGGCCTGGCTTTGCACTGCAAGCCCTCGGTCAAGATATGGTCAAATAACTATGGCTGCAGGTTCTTCTGCACGATCCACAATTCAGACAGACACAGAGCTGGGGGGGAGGGGGCAGGAGGGTGGTGGAGTGTGGACTGTCCCCAGCCCTGACCCCTGTTGGGTTGACCAAGGCCAACATACCAAACGGAATGATAAGCAAGTGGCACAGGGCCCTTACCACAGCAAGCCTGGGGCTGTTAGGAGACGGCCCTACAGAACCTTTGGGCCCAGGCCGGTCTAAGCCCACAATTTCTCATCTGGATTATTTAATAAAAAAACAATAAATTAAAATTAAGCAATAGCTTGGTCCTGAGGATGCTGAGCCAGCATGTCCACAGTTTTTGGCACAAAAAAATCAGGGTCTTTTTTTTGAAGTGCAGGGTTTGTTGGCTTGTTTGCAAATTCATTTTAAAAAACATCCCCTGTGAGGTAAGACCCAGGGGGTGGGTCTCTGAGAGCCTGAACCAAGGACACAGAGCTGTCTCCTCTCGTCAACTCCTGCGTGCTCTTTCCTCAGGGAATGGGGACAGGACGGTGTGGGCCCAAGAAAAGTGGCAGAGCCATGAGGACGGTCATGGAGAGGCCGAGCTGCCATCAGGCAGCTTTGGTCGAGATGAGGGGCCAGTCCCCACCCTGGGCAAAGGCTGAGGTGGAAGCAGGAGCACATGCATGCTCACTATCTCGGCCGGGCTGGGGGTGCCTGACAGACCCCTGGGGAGAAGAGTGGAAATGGGCCCAGGCCCACTGGCACCGTGCAACACATTCCTGCTAAACCAGCTGCTTTCATTTTCTTCTCTCTTGAGGCGTCCATCACCTGTAACAGTCTAGAAGTGATATATATAAAAACCATCAAATATGATCTGGATATAAATTAACAAGTACAAGGCCTCACATTACATGATGTGAAAAGGCTAAAAACAGCGATAGAAACTACATTCATAAAAGTGCATCGTCAACATACAACGAAGGCTTTGGCTTGTTCTGGTGCCCGTGGGGAAGTGGGCATGGCTGGCAATGAGCTGCCTGGTGCTAATCCCCAGCTCCCTGGAGACGCCCATCCCTGGGCACGGGCTTTTTTTTTTTTTTTTTTCCTTTAATGACATCTCCTAAGGAAACTGGGTGTTGAGAGGGAGGAGCTCTAGCAATAGGCACATTTTGGAGGGGAGGGGCCGGAAGAAAGGACCAGCGCCCAGGCTGAGGTAAAAAAGGCCAACTCTAAGCTGCTTGGAGATACTGGCTCCCAGACCCCTGCTGCCACTCCTCCCTCAAGAGAGAAGCAAAGGAGAGGCTGAGACCTCATGGGGATGGGCAAGGCTGGCCAACGAGGAACAGAGCTGGCGGTTTTGGACAAGGTTGGTGGCATCAATGGGGCTCTCCCTTTTACCAGGTGGAGAGGGCTCTGGACTAGCAGGGCCACACTCAAGACACCTGGCACACACCCCCTGGCTAGCCTGAACAGCATGCGGAGCAGCCAGCTGGATCAGAGGCCCACTGCTGTCCACCGTCTTTGCTGCTGCAGGGGGGGACAGATGCCCGGCCATTACCTTCAGCCCTTTCCAATCCAGCCCAAGGCCGCACCCACAGCAGGGATACTCAGAGCCCAGAGGGCAGTCTCCAGTAGGAACTGGGTACAGCATAGAGTGACTCCAACTTGTAAAACAGACATTGCATTGACAAAACTGCCCCTTTGACAGGGCAGTTCCACATCTCAGGCCCCCGCTTGGGAGGGCAGGGTCTCAGGGGCAGGCAGGACGGGTTCCTCCTTCCCTGAATAAGGCAGCATAACATTCTCGCTTCATGCATCTTTGGTAAAGGACAGGGACTGGCAAAGCTGACCTGGGGGCTCCAGGGAGAGTGCAGCCCAGGCCTCTGCCCTCCACTGGCTGCGGGATGCTGGGCTTTACCTCCGGCGTGGGTGGGCTCATCCAGCCCAGAGATGCCCTGGTGATCTCCAGACATGGGAAGGAGAATCAAAGTAACACTCTGAATGAAAGTAACACTATTTGGACCCTCATGTCCATCCGGTGCCCCCAGACCCTGAGGCTCGGGTGCTGACTGCAGTGTCAGGACACAGCCCCCCGGGTGGGGCCCGCAGTGCCTCGCACGCGGTTCTGAGCTCCTCCTCCACGATGAGCAGATGAAGTTGGAGCTCTCAGGTCTGGCAGGCTGGGGGCTTCCAGTCTTGGAGGCTGCGGCTGCCCCACCCTGGCTCTGAGCCCCAGCGGCAGAAGGAGCACAAACAGGCTGGCCTGTAGCTCCACGGTCCACAGCCTTGCCTGGGAGCAGCAGCAACTTCGCTGGTCCCCCAGCAGCCCCTTGCTCGTGCAGCAGGGGCGGCCGGCAGCAACGTGGCGTCAGGAGCTCAGTACACGAGCTGTGCAAAGTGGTGTGTGAGCAACTCCTCGGCTGAAGGTCTCTGGCGGGCCTCCACGAAAATGCGCCTTAGGAAGTCCCGGCCATGCTCCGAGATGTGGGAGGGCAGCTGAGGATTGGTGGGCTGGGTGGCAATCTTGAAAATGGCGGCCATGGCCTCATACTCTGCCCAAGGTGGTTTTTCTGTCAGCATCTCCACCACAGTGCAGCCCAAGCTCCTGGAGAGACAGAAGCCCATGTCAGCCCATGGCCAGCCCCAGGCTCCCAGCTACCCTGCCCACTGCTGTGAAAGGAGGTGCCTTTCTCAGAACACACTGAGGCAGGATGGGCCAAGTTGAGGGCTGACAACCCATAGAGGGTCCCCAAGGTCCCCAAAGCACTGTCGCATCATCCACATGGGCTTCATCAACTATATCCACCCGGTGCTTCTTGATTGGGGAAGATAGCAACTTAGCATGGACAGAAAGAGCTCCAAGATAACCATATTAGTTTCCTACTGCTGCTGCAACAATTTATTATAATTCTGAAGTGAGAATCACTGGGCTAAAGTCAGTGTCTCAGTGGGGATGGTTCTTTCCGGAGGCTCTGAGGAGACTCCGTTTCCTGGCTTTTTCCAGCTTCCTGGGCTCATGGCCCTTTCCTTGCATCATTCCAACCTCTTGCCTCCATCATCACATCCACCACCCACTCTGATCTCCTGCCTCCCTTTCATGAACCCTTTTGATTATACTGGGCCCACTTAGGTAATCCAGGGGCATCTCCCTATCTCAACGTTCTTAATTACATTTGCAAAGAAAGGCCTTCTGCCACATAAGGTCACATTTAAAGGTCAAAGGGATTAGTACATGGACATCTTCAGGGGCCCATCATGCAGCCACCACAAGAATGTTCCAAGGGGAAGAGCTGCTCTCACAACTTCCAGGCCCTTTCAGAGGATAGATATGAAGTTAAATAGAGCAAATGCAAGCGGTCTGATCGCTAGGAGAGGGAGCCTGCTACCTTTTAGAGGCTGATCCAGACCTTTAGAGTAGATCCGACTTCAGGATTTAGCAAACATCAGGGATGTTTTCTGCAGCCAAACTTCCCAGCAATAACAGTTGCTATTTGGAGTTAAAACACGCCACCACCTCTGCATCCTAGCTTAGCGGGCAAGAGGTGGGCTCTCCCTCCCCCCTGCCACATCGCGCAGCCCCATGCTCATTTCTAAAGTGGGAACAGTACAGGCCAGACAGGGAGATGAGGTCCCGCACGTCCGCAGCGCTCACCACACGTCTGCCTTCCTTCCGTAGCCCTCACCGCTGATCACCTCAGGGCTCATCCAGTAGGGTGTGCCGGTGACAGAGCGCATGCCTGTGCCCGACATGCAGATAGTCTGCAGGCGCTTGCTGGCCCCAAAGTCCCCCAGCTTCACATTCCCGGCAGAGTCTCGGAGGATGTTGGCTCCTAAGGTATGACAGGGCAGAGGCTACCATCCTGGACCCGCTGGGCTCTTTCTACCATCCTTCTTTCCCTCCCTCCCAGGTTACAGGGCTGCTGGGGAGGACAGGACTGTGAATTAGACATGAGCTGTACCAGGCAAACAGGCGACCGACAGAAGCCTCAGGTCTATAGCATGAAATGATCATCACCATGGCCAATGGTGCAGAGCACTTTACTCTGCAGTATTTTCCCAAATTGTTCAACCCATCTTCATTCCAGTCCCCCAAGGAAGCAATCAGGGTCCCAATTTTCAGAAAGTTTGGAATGGTTAAATGACCAGGTCTTAGGGACCCCACAGCCTTCTCCCGCTCACCTTTGATGTCCCGGTGAACAATCATGTTGCTGTGCAGGTAAGACACACCCTCCAGGATCTGCCGTGTGTATTTTCGGGTCACGCTCTCAGTGAGAGCTCCGTAGGCCTTCAACTGGTCTTTCACTGAGCCCTGCAGCCACACAAGTCAGAGGGAGTCACTGTGGGAAGGCGGCGGGAAGGGGACAAAGCTATTTCCAGACTTCAGCAGTGCAGCAAAGAGGTGATTCATCCAATCCCCACTTGCGATGTACCAGGCGCTTTGCCAGGGGCTGTTGCAGTTTGGAGAAAAGTCTGAGACAGTCCTTCCCTCAATCAACATACAAACCAAATCCAGAAGGGAGGCCCCTCTACTCCAGGTAAAGGTGGTGCTTCCTGGACAGTGCAGCTGTCCTAGAAGCCTCAGGTGAGGGTGGCCGGGAACATTTCTCATCCCACACCATGACTGAGGCCAGAGGCAGGGCCCTCCTAACTGCTAGTCCTGCCATCATCTCACCTCTTCCTCTGAGCCTCTGGAGTCTCAGGTGATCAGACCCATGCCAAGGGCCCCCCTCCTCTGCAGCCCCCAGTCCCAGGTCAGGCCATCTCCTGTGCCTCACACATATCACGGGGACCTTACCCCCGGCATGTACTCCATGAAGATGGTCAGAGTCTTCTCTGCACGGTCCCGCAGACAGCCATAGTACTGCACAATTCGCTCATGCTGCAAGTTCTTCAGCAACTGGATCTCACACTCCAGAGCACTCACCTCCTACAGGAGGGGCCCAGTGGTCACCTCAGCTTTCGGGGCCCATGTACCTGCCTAGGATCAGCTCAGCTTGCCCTAGTCACAGACATTTCCAAGGTCTATCTGCCTTGGAAACTTGAGCTGGAGAAAAGGGACTCTCAACTGTCTGGCCCTTGGCCACAATGCTGGGCAACCCTTAGAATGCTGGCACTCCCATATGGGACGAAGGCAGACAGTGGAGTGAGAGAAGGAGCTGTGGATGCCTCATTAAGGTAACTGCTGTATTTATCCACTCAGATTAGAAGGTAGGCCACACCCAAAGCTAACTCCAGAGACAGGCTCCCTCTTGGGCTGAGAGGCGTATTTGGTGAGGCGGGGCAGGTGCTGCTTTCTGTGGTATTGGTCATCACCCTCATTGGGGTTGCTTGGTATTTTGACATCAGCTCAGCTCCTCATACCCAATCCCTCCCTGGGTTCTGGGTGCTCTTTGGACCACGGTCCCTTCACCCCATGGCCAGAGCCAGGGTGGACAGCAAGGAAACTTGAGATGAAGAATGACAGGGAAAGCAACCTGCAGCATCTGGAACAATTAGTCTGTGCAATGAGACAGGCATTTGGTCAGCTGAGAGGGAGGAACTAGAAGTCAGACTATAGGGTAGGCTGTACCTTGCTTGTCTCAGGACTGTCTGGGTCAAACTGGACCTGCTTGGAAGCAAGTTCACGTCCTGTGTCCACATCATAGCACAAATAGACCCTGCCGAAGGCTCCCTGGCCCAGGAGTTTCCCCCGGCGCCAATTGATGGGGGCACTAGGAGCTGTAGAAGAGGAGGAAGGAGCTTTAGTCTGTGCACATTATTTATCAATAGCCTGCCTCATTCTCCAGAGGCTCTATCTGGGACCTCTGGCTCGAGCTCACCCTCACCCGGCACAATCCCATCTGAACATAGCATCTCTACCCTCCCATCAGGAGCAGGTCCAGGGCCCTGGTCAATCAAACCTTAAGGCCTGAGTCCCGAGAAGCAGAGGACTGGCTAAAATCTAATTAAATGCTCTTCTGCATCAATCAAACACCCAGACTCGCAAAGCTCCAAAGTATCTTAACATGGCAGGGATTAAGGAGTCTGTGCTTCAGTTTAAACATGGAAAAACTAAAGACCAGACAGGTGAAGTGGCTTGTCTCACAACTGTGGAGTGAGGATTAAGGGTCACAGGGTCTGCTGTTCACCCACAGGAAGACAGGCAGGCTGGACAGCCCCAGTGGACGCACTGGCCTCCCGCCAGGCCGTTCATCAGAGCACGCTCCCGGGCAGTCTAGCCAGGGCCCTGCCGCTCGTCAGAGCACCCCCGGGGAAGTCCTCCAGCGCCCAGTCCTCACACTTGGTTGGCACGTTCCTCTCCTGCACAGAGAGGGCATTCTCGCTGTCCGCACTCCGCAGGCGCCCTCGGGGGTCCAGATACTGTACCGCCAGACTCATGTTCTCGCCATTTGTGCTCAGGGAGCGGCTGGAGGGCACCAGGGTGAACAGGTTACCTTGATGGCGCCGTATTCGGGGAAATGTTCTTCTGCCTGAGGAGGGTGCAGGGGCCAGAGTACAGCAAGTCAGACCACTGGCCTCGAGGCTGAATTTGCAAACCAGGTCAAAATAGCAGCTCTGGTCCATCCTATCTGCCCTCCTACCTGACTCATGCCAGAATGGCTCATGTCCCAAGCACCCCGAGAATCAGGACAAAAGCAGGGGTAAGGAAGCAGTCAAAGATGGTTCAGGGAGTCCTGGCCAAAGGGAAGGCACAGGGCTGGTGCTCAGGCCCCAAGCCACTCACGAGGCCAATCCATGGCCAAAGTCTGTTTTCCTTGGCATCCTAATATTAAGCCTCTGCAGAAGCTCCATCCTGTTTGCTACCATGGGGCAGAGGAGGGTGCTGGAGAGCTGGTGCCCTGGAGCATGCTGTGACTCAAAGGACAGAGCTCACAGGGGCAGTATATGGGTCTACAATACTGTCTTGGTCATTTTTTGTTTTTTCCCTGTTGCTAGTGCCTCAAGTCTGGGCACAGTTCCTCAGGAATAAAGAAAACAGGGTCTGGGGTGCCCAGGTCCGCCCCCAGGGAAGTGGTGTTTCCATGGCAAGCTCTTTAACTATGTCCTTCCTAGGCATCCAGCAGGGGGCAGGGTGGAGGTGCACTCACCATCATTGTAGTCCTTGTGGTGCACAGACACATGGTAGCGCCGGGGGTAGGTTCCACCCTTGACCCCTTTGTCATAGAGCTGAGTTTCCCGATCTGAGTAAGACAGAGGGAATCACTGGCTTCTAGATAGATTACCCTGAGTGATCCACATCCATTTAAGCCCCTAGCTCATCTGAGACCTCAGAGTAGCAGGACCAAGAACTAAAATACAGTACTGGCTTCCCAACTCAGCTGTCAACAGCAGAATGCCTGCAGCCCGCCCAGACATCTTGCAGTGCTCCGAGGAACTCACCGGAGAACTCCTGTCTGTTGTCTGGGTAGCTCTGGGCTCTGGACATTCGTGATTTCCGGAAGGATGGGCTGAATATAACAAAACGAAATCCCAAAGTAGACTTTAGTGTACTTCCAAAGCAGCTCACCAGGACCAAGGCAGGATATCCAGACAGAGTTCCCTTTCTAACTCCCTCCCATGTCCTGACATGGTAGGAAGCAGCCTCCTACTTTCTCTTTACTAGTCTGAGGCCAAATTCTTACAGGACCCTGAATCATGAGCCCCTCCATTCCTACTGAACTCTATCCTCACAGCTCAGCACTTTCTCTTCTTGCTCTTTACTCCCACCTTAGTAATGGGAAAGGGATGTAAAAAAATCCCTTGCTTAGGATAGTAATAAAATAGCAATATCTTTCAGGCTAATCACAACCCTCCCATTTTAGAAATGGGGAAACTGAGGAATAGAGAGGTAAAGGGACTTATCCAAAGATACTCAACTAACATTTGGTGAAGCTTGGGTCTATCTGGCTCTAGATCCCATGAAGGGAAGACAGAAAACCTATGCCAAGGTAGGTCAGTCCTCAAGGAAGTAAGTCCAGGTCACTCAGCTTCACTGCCAAGGAGAAAATGAAGCATGGGAAGCGATGAGGGAAAACCCCAAGAATCAAGTGAGTAAATTTAACTATCTTCCTCAGCATCCACCTGAACAGTCTTTTCCCTAACAACTACTAGACCAAGACCTTCTGTGGTCCTATTCTATTGTCAGTGCACCTCCACCCCCCACCCCCAGTTTGGCCACAAAAGCTTGAGATAGTCCAGAGCCAGAGTCATCCTTACCCAGGCAGAGCCCTCAGTTTGTGGCAGCAATTCCTGGCACTTTTACCTGTGCCTCCTTGATCCCCAAGCTGGACAGTAAGCCCCAAACAAGACTACAAATTGGATACCAACAGGTAATTATGACTATATTCTAGAATACCTAGAGGGAAGACAGCACTCATCAGTGCTCAGATCTGTTAGGGTAGACACAGTACAAATCTGGCATAGTCATAAGGTCAGTGTCCACATGAACAGAAACAGTTGGAGAACAACAACAACAAAAAAAGTAAAACGATAGATGATAATTCAATTTTGTCCCCAAAACAGTGAAGGTCCACTGCTCCTCAGTGCACACCACAGCGATGAGGCTGAGACTACAAGAGCATGTACTACAAGAATGTGGAAAAGTGAACATGCTAAGCACTTGAAACAACAGAGCAACAGAGCATGAATTTAATACATGTGAGCTGCTATTACATTCCTCTAATTATATTAATATAAACATAAGAATATAAACATAAGATTCTCATGGTGTTTGGAAAATTAAGGAGAGGACTAAGAATTCCAGTGAGAGGTTTCTTTTCCAGAAGCATGACATTTTTACTATGAGCCTTCAGACCAGTGTTTAGAAAGAACACACACATACTAGCTAACTCTACTTCCTCAGCCCAACAATTCCAAAACCACCTATGCACTAACCCCCAAACCAGCCACAGTCCCATACCTGTCTGCTGACCTGTCCAAGGATTGGCAGCTTCCTGACAAGGAATTTTCAGCACTGCTCAGGGGATCCAGCATCTGCAAGGCAAGAAAGACACACAATAAAATTTCAGCCCCAGCCCAAACCTAGCCAGGTGACTCATGGCTTCAAGGCCCAACCAAGGCCAGAAAATGGTCCTTTTTGTCAAAACATAAAAGTGCCCTTTCTCTACCCATGTAGGGGAAGAATGATTAGAAAGGTAACATTTTCCCCTGCAATTTGAAAGGCAAGTTGCCAGAAGGGAGAAAAATGCCTGGCTGGCATCCTAAGGAACTCTGCAAGGAGGTCAAAGTAGAGGTGCTGCTCCTCTTGTTGGCATTTTCTTGGCTCGTGACTGCTGGAGCCTGGTGCTAGAGATGGTACTACCCTGCAGAGGCTTCCAGTGCATTTGGGTGGGACCGTAATGCTTCTGTTTATTCTCCATAATTTATAATTTTTCTTTTTTTTTTTTTTTATAAAGTTATGGTCTACTATTGATTGATTGATTGATTGATTGTTTTTGACAGAGAAAGAGAGATACAGAGACAAAGAGAGAACTGAACTGGGGGAACTCCCCAGTTCAGCATATGGGTCCGCACGGGCCGGGGCCGGGGCCGAGATTCGATCCTCAAATCTCGATCCTCGAGATTCGGTCCCCAGTGCTGTAAAGCGAGTGCTTAACCCACTGAGCCATCCCAGCTTCCCCTATAATTTATAATTTACAACAAGTACTGCCCTCATTTCACAGATGAGTCACTGAAGGTCTCAGAAAGGTGAGGAGAATTGTCTAAATCTTTTGGCTTCCCTGGGCCACACTGGAAGAATTATCTTGGGCCAGAATCGCAAAAAATATCTCATGTTTTAAGAAAGTTTACGACTTTGTGTTGGGCCGCATTCAAAGCTGCCCTGGGCCGCGGGTTGGACAAGCTTGGTCTACAGTCATGAAACCAGTCAGTATGTAGCTGATACAGATCAAAAAGTTCCCAGTTCCTGTTTTCAGGCAGAGGCAATAGGTATCTATAAGTTAAAATCTTCCTCTGGCCCTTGGTCAAATGCAGTAACCAAAAAAAGCCTTCAGATTAGCTTTATCTCCAATTAATCTCCCTTTCATTTTGCCAACTGAAGGGTATCCATTACCAGAGTTCTCATTATTTGAGATACAAGGTTAAAGCAGACATAGGGAAACTGAGTATTATTGAAAAGTAAAACTGCAAAGTTTGTAAGGATATATGATTTCCCCAAGCGGATAAAACCAATATGGGAAAAAATGCTCCCAACCCACTGAGTGCATATTTGGCACCATTAGAGCAGCTAATAGAAGAGAAAGAATAGGCAAGTATAACATGACAGGTGCGATGAAGGAGAATACCAAAAGTTCAAGAAAGACCTTTGGAAAATCCACTGAATCCCATGAAGGCTTCAGTAAAAAAGGACCCTCTTTATAACAGTGATGCAGAAGTAAAGGAAGTTATGTTGTGCTAGCAAAATTTTTGTTAGAAAAATTAAGCCAAAAAATTTAACATGAATCATTCTTTTGTTCATTCTAAAACTTAGCAAATAGATACAACTATTACCTAAATCCGATTAAAGCAGAAACAAAATAAACTTATCTTAGTTTCACCTTTCAAGAAAGTCTCAATTAAAACTAATGCTGTCAACTATGGAGACTGCTCTGGGCCCTCCCCCTTCTCTCTGTCTCTCTCTGTCTGCCTCTCTCTCTGTCAAAAACCAATAAAAATAAATCTTTAAAAAAAAAAAGGAAGTCTCAATTGAATATTCTTCCACTACATACTATGCTGTTTCGGTCTCTGTTAAGTGGCTTTATCGTGAATGGCTCAGTTAGCAGGAGCAGTTAATTTTCTTTAGGCAGGGCACTGGAGAAGGACCCTGCCTGGGAGTATAATATGCCCAGGCCTTCCAGGGCCAGGTAGATAAAGCAAATCAGTAAAAGGACCAGGGTATAGGACCATGGAAGAGACAGGGAACAAAGGCAATGAAACTCATTTACAATTTCTGAGATCTTATACCCAAGTCACCCCTAGTATAGGTGACGTTCAAAAGAGCTCTGGGGGAAGCGGGATGGCTCAGTGGGTTAGGCACTCACTTTGCAGCCCCGGGGACCGAGGATCGAGTCCCGGCCCCAGCCCAGGTGGACCCATATGCTGAACTGGGGAGTTCCCCCAGTTCAGTTCTCACTGGGGCGAGACTCCGGCCCAGTTCCTGCCCTGTGCAGCCCCAAGCCCACCTGTGGAATGAAACTATGTGAAAAAACCAATGATGTGCAACTATACTCTGGACCCTCCCCCTTCTCTCTGTCTCTGTCTCTGTATCTCTCTCTCTCTCTCTGTCAAAAACAATAAATAAATCTTAAAAAAAAAAAGAGCTCTGGTTGAAGAAAACAAAAAGGATGGTCAGTAAAATACTGAAGAAGGGAATCTGCAATTAAAAGCACTCAAGGTCACTTGTTCTACACATAAATTTATCTGGAAGGCAGGAATATAGAAAAGTAGCAGTGTAAAGGGTTTCTCATAGCTTATACAATTGGAATATTGTTGCACAGAGATTTAACTACTAAAGGGGAAAAAAGTTATAAGAATCAGTTTTATGAGAAAGAAGTCACAAGAAGCAGTTTTTTTATAAGCCCCCCCCCCCCCGCCTGCCCCCGTGACAGTGCTGACCCTTCTGTTGAATGCTTTACCCTCAAAATATTTCCCCTTCCCAGACCAAATCCCCCAAATTTATGACTGGATCTTTCTCTTTGCCATCAAAGAAAACTCATTGAAAAGACTTCAGAATTAGACCAGAGATCTCACTCTTGCTGAGTTCAATAAGCCAAAATGCCATTTTCATCAAGTGAGCCACTAGTTAAAAAGCTAGCCATGAAAATGGGTTCACTCCTGAGGCAGACACAGCATAAAGTGGTCCCCCTTCCATGAGACACAGCCTTGTATAGTTCCCCTCCCCTTGAGTCCGGGAAGAACTTAAGCTACTTCTAGTAAATAGACCATGGCAAAGAGGACAGGATATTCCTTCCCGTGATTACTGTAAGACTCCATCTTTGCAGACTAGAGCAAAAGACTCTCCTACTGGTCTTGAAGGAAATGCCATATTGTGAGAGGGCCACATGGCAAGGAACTATAGGTGGCTTCTAGGAGCTCAGAGTGGCCCGTGGCAAACAGGAACCACAATGCTATAACCACAAGGAATCAAATTCTGCCAACAACCACGTGCACTTGGAAGGGAACCTCAAAGCCCTAGAAAGAAATGCAGCCTGATCAGCAGCTCACTGCAGCCTATGTGACCCTGAGTGTAGGGCCCGGGTAAGCCAGGCCTGGATTCCTGACCCAGAAACGGTAAAGTATTGAATGTATGCTGTTGCAGAGCTGCTAAGTTTGTGGTAATCTGTTACATAATAATATAAACCAGCGGTGCCCAACCTTTTGGCTTCCCTGGGCCACAATGAAAGACGAATTGTCTTGGGCCACATATAAAAATATACTAACACTAACAAAAGCTGATGAGCTAAAAAAAATTTGCAAAAATATCTCGATGTTTTAAGAAGTTGACAAATTTGTGTTGGGCTGCAGGTTGGACAAACTTATTATAAATTAATAGAGCTGATTACTATCATAAAAGTTCACCCAAAATAACCAACCCTATAGTGTAATCTGGATATGGTATATTCCCTACTTTTCATCAAAAAATAGCAAAATTAAAATACGGCCAATGAAAAACAAATCTGTCAGTTTAGGACTAGTCATATTTTAAAACTCTGCTGAAATGACGGATGGTGGTTGGAAGGAAGTATGCCAACAGCAGATTGGTGTTCCACAGGGAGACCAGTGTAAGGACCAAAGAGGAAAAATTGTCAAATGCGTATCCAACACCAAGGAAGCTAGGTAATTAAGTCCTGCGTTTGGCAGGAATTGATATTTGGCCCCTAGAAAGGAATGATCCATATTTGAGCAGGCCCGTTTTACAAAAGAACTACTGGATAGAGCTCAAGTCTCTTAGCTCTGCACCATGCCCACTGAGAACCCCCTCCCAATATAACCGTCGTCTGACACACCCCAAGGCATGCTGCTGCCTGTACTCACGCACTGCTCGCTGGTCTCTGGGATGAATTCCCCCTCACTGTTGATGCTGGTATAGGACCCTTGCCGGGCAATGCGCTGCTGTCGTTCAGGCACATAGCCAGGGGGAGGTGAGCTTCGGCCAGGGTTCTGGGAACCTAGAGTACAGATACAAAACCTTTGACCACACAGCCCAAGGCATGCAGCCTGAGAAGAACAGACATGGGGCCAGCTCAGACCAAGCATCTGTTGCAGAGGCTGGTGGGGAGCTGTCTGGGGCTCTTGGAATATCCTGGAAAAGAGTATTGAGGCTCAAGAACACTTCTTGAGCCAGGTGGCTCCTCCCCCTAATCCAAGAACCCCCGAAAAGGAGGAAAAATACTTAAGAGAAACATAGTCTCTAAGGAGTTTAAATATTATTTTCAATGTCCTTCAAGAAACTTACTTCTTGTTCTGCCACATGAAGTCAGTCACTCAGAATACATGGCTCATCCAGTTGTACAAAAGATGTTTTAATGAACTGACCATCAGGAACACTTCCAATCTTTTTCTGGAGGCATCAACCCAGCCATTCTAAGGACCACTGACGCCTTGGGTAAGAAGGCTAACCTGGCACTCTCAGTAACCTAGTTTCCCCACCTGACTCCAGAGCAGAGGCCAGAAACAAAACTGCTCTGAAAACAAGCACAGAATTCTGCTGGTTTTGGGTTTCTAATCTTGACACCTCACTCACAGGGTAGAGGATACCAATTCTGAAATAAAGAGGCCCCTGAGCCATGTCTTCCAAATGATTTCAAATAGACTATAGAGGAAAGAGATTGTCCAAATTTTCTAAGCCCTAACTGAAAGTGACAATGCTCTGAGTGTAAATTTAGAGATACTGTATCATGAACTAAAATAGAGCCATGAAATTAGACAAGGCAATTTTTCTTTTTTTTTACACTGTTACTTCTTGTTTAATTCTTACAACATCCGTACAGCAGAGGAACGTTATCATCCACACTGAGCAGAAGGGAAGCCGAGGCCCAAAGCCAGAGTGACATAATGGTGGGGCTACAGCTAGAAAACAGGCTCTGACTCCCAGTACAGTTCAGCCAAGGCAATTTGGAGAACATCATTTATCTCCAAAAGGTAAGCAATGCTGTCTAATACAGTGGCAAAATGCAAAACTTCTCCCTGAACTTGGATGGGCCATAGACTCCCCATGAACAGTCCAAACAGAGGATGGAGACCCCTACCCATGGGGAAATGTGACAGCCCTTCCTGCCAAAAGCAGGAGGGAGGCTAATGTGGAGAGTTTTTGACAGCACAACGGAAATATAGTGCCATCGTGTAGTTTAAATTCCAAACTGCTCTGTCATGTCCATCGTAAGTTAGAGGCCAAGGATGCAAGATGCCATCTGGCCAACAGGGGATTTGGAATCAATGACAAAATGGAAGAGGAAGTCTGGACCAAAAATAAGAAATCTACTCCACTTCTCAGAGGCCCAGATGTCAAAGACCCATGTAGTTGGCCACTGCCTTTGGTACCGTATCACAAAATTTAGTGCAATCATGAAAAAGAGATGTTTTCCTTAAGCCCTACCACACTCCCAAAACACAGAGATCCACTTAACACACTTGGCTTACACACATTAGGCTAGTACCTGCTTCCCAGCTTCTAGCATTGAATAACATTTTAATAGGCTACACCTTCTATGGAAAGTGTAATCCATAATAACATTTGGCAGCAACAGAAGCAACCTAGAAAAGTGAGTAAGATGTAGTGAGAAAAGCCTAAGCTTGATGAACAGGGGTTTAAATCGCCCTTTGCCTCTCAGCTGAGTGATTTAAACTCTTGCCTAAATTTCCTCACTTGCAAAAATGGAAAGAACTATCTACCTCATAATCTTTTTTGGAAGTTATAAATGTGGTGGCATAGGTATACATCTATATGGCAGGAACTCAGGAGAATTACATTCATTTCCTTCACACTCTGTGCAGAGATAATGATTTAGACTCCGCCCTTCTAGTATGCTTTCTTGCGCTTCAGAAGTTAATCAGCTAAAAGCAATTATTTCTGAGGCCCCCTTTGGGTTCAGCCAATCAGATGTACTTGTGAGAGATTTGGATGGCTTCCTGCTGCTCCTGTTGTTTCTGGGCAAGATACGGAAGTTTTGGTTTTTCTGCTGCAGCATTAAAAGGGGCCTCAAACCTGGTCTCCAGTTTTCCTGAGGTCAAGACACAGGTGCAGAGGAACACTGTGCTTCTCTATCTGGTGGTTTTCTGATTACAGAAGAGGGAGGAGCTCTGTGGTGTGCCTGTTCCTCACTGCCCCGATGATCCTATAAGCTAGAAGTGCACTAAATCTCTTCTTGCTGAAACCAGAATAGATTCTGTTCTGTGTAAATGAACTTGACCAATAAAACCTGCAGTGAAAAGGTATTACATGTTACCTAGAACAAACAAAATATGTCTATTGTAGGGGACTGATTTGAGACAAAGAAACACTCTTACTGATGAGATCTTAGACATATCTAAACCATTACAAGTCAAGATAAACTGTCCTCATGTCAGTTATATGGAGCCTTTTGGGTGAGAACTCCCTGGGATAAAATATCCATGGCCCCCACCACCCATTCTCTCCTTCACTAGCTTGCCAGTGAACTCTTCCCTGCTTTTGCAGGTGGGATGGGACTAGCTCACATGAGGCCAGCACTACAGACCCAGGAGGGGGCTGGGGGAAAAGAGCAAAGATTTTCTGAGCTTTTATTTCCAGCCAGAGACTTTCACTTTTTCCAATACACATTGCTGCCTGCAAAGAGTCAGCCTTGTTATCTGATGGGCAATGGGCCAGGGGCTATTGTGCACAGGCCCACAGCTTGGGGCAGGAAAGGGAAGTCTCCCCAAACCAATGGCTATCAGAGGAAGTGAATGGAAAAACCAGGAGTTGGCAGAACTGCTCCGGAGCATTTTCAGTTTTGTTTTTATCTTCTTTCCAGAAATTAGGGCCCAACAAGACACACAGCAGCAGTCAAGAACAAGTGAGACAGGGACTTGAACAGGAGAGGATACTGAACTTGAAGCCTCATGCTTGCTTTGGCAGCACATATACTAAAATTGAACTCTAAGACTCACTGATGCTAACATATTTACCAGTAGGGACAGCAGTGAGCCAGACAGCACAAACCACAGTGCTATGCAAGACAGTGCATTCTAGGTCTCAGGAGGCAGGCACTGCAGGGATGACAGGTTCTCTGGGACACCCTTCCTTGGCTCTAGTCTCATCAGGCCATTTGTACCAAGGGGCCCATCTTAGCACCAGCTGAAGCAGAAGAGGAGAGTGGTAGTCCTGAGTGCAGAGTGGCCCACAAATTCCCATGAAGGCGTTCTACACTAAGGGGAAAGCCAGGAGTTTAAGCTGCCAGTGGCCCGCACTCCTCCAGCACACGCCAGCTCCCCGCAAGCCTCCTTAACCCAGAGCGGCAGAGGAGCAAAACTCCCAGCCTAGGGCACGGTAGATTCTTTTGCTCTGTACTCTGACACAAAGCTGAAAGACAGGCTCTCTGGTTCTAGCCCTTCTCATAGAAGACTGCTGTCAGGAAGCTGATGCAGTCAGGAAGTTGCCTCTGCGGGGAGTTCTAGGGCCTTGGGTCAGTGTTAATGTGCAGGTCACTGCAAGTACAAAGAGATAGCTTTTTTTGGCCATCAACTATTTTCTCTAAACCCTATGCTCTCTTGGGGGGACAGATGAGATGGGAGGAGGAATCATTTTTTCTTCCTCAATGGAAAATCTTAACCAATATTTCCCAATATGCTCACACTGGACCAGGCTGTGCACAACAGAGCTTCTCAAAGTTTTCATCCCATAAGACCCTGAGAACAGCCCACATGTTTCAACTTTCAAAATTCTTTTATTTCGAAGTTGCTGCCACCACTAAACAGATTCTAGTCTCATCTAGCATCACAGAAGAACTGGTAACAAGAAGGAAGAAAAAACTGTAGAAGTGAAGGAAGCTGACCATTTTGTTTCTGTGTGCATGGTCACTGCCTCAGGAGGCCTGGTTTCCACTTTTCCAAATCCTTCCCAGGACTGTGCCCAGCTCTGCAAACTGGTTACTGCCTGGGTGTCACTGTGAGTCAAGCCATTCTTTCAATATTCCTTGTATTCCCCTGCCTGAATTTTTCCTCCTCTACTCTCAGAGAAGAGGGTTCCCCTCTTCTTTGCCAAGACATTTAAGCCTCTATTGGGACTTCCCAATTCCTCCCCAGAAGTCAGCTCCGCCATGGGCCCTTCTTTACCACCTTCAGCCTTCTTTTCAGCTGTCTTTGTGCTTCCCCTTTCATAAGATCTCTAGCCTAAAAATATCTTGAGCTTATTTCTTCTGCTACTCCCTTTTTTTTTTTTTTTTTTTTTATCTTTTTTTCACATTTATAGAGAGAAATTATCTTTTTGTCTTCAGTGCATAGTTATTTCTATTTTACTTTTTGACAGCTAGAGAGAGAGACAGAGACAGAGACAGTTAGAGAACCAAACTGTGGGAACTCCCCAGTTCAGCATGTGGGTCCTGCCTGGGCCGGAGCCGGGATTCGATCCTCGGTCCTCATGGCCTCAAAGCGAG